>JACXGJ010005782.1:0-37407 GCA_016801105.1 Esox niger | reverse complement strand
ACTAGGATCAGTTGGTAGAACATGGAGCTACACTAGGATCAGTTGGTAGAACATGGAGCTACACTAGGATCAGTTGGTAGAACATGAAGCTACACTAGGATCAGTTGGTAGAACATGGAGCTACACTAGGATCAGTTGTTAGAACATGGAGCTACACTAGGATCAGTTGGTAGAATATGAAGCTACACTAGGATCTGTTGTTAGAACATGGAGCTACACTAGGATCAGTTGGTAGAATATGGAGCTACACTAGGATCTGGGTATCGCGCATTATACTGAAGGACAAAATCTTTAAACAGAACGTTATTACACTATGACACTACCAGAATTGTCTGTAACAGGAGCAAAACATTGCCAGTTATATTCTATGCGTACCAATCTAAAGAGATCTGCTTTCTGCTATAAAGCAGCATATTCTCAGAATATCCTGTGAAACCTCTCGAGTCTTGATTCCCGGACGCGAATTAGGCAGTTAAAGACTGATGAGTTGCAGCTGTTTTGGTTGATTGAAGCGATTTTGTGCTGTTGAAATTGTAGCACTGAAACAATGTTCAAACAAAATGTTATTTTCCATTTAATTTTTGTTTTATTGCATTGTTGTTCTCAGGGCATCCTTCTGAATGAAACCTTAGACTCAATGGTTTTCCACCGACTAAATACAATTTCAATAAAAAATAAATGAAGATAAATATGATTAGTTATGTTGATCTGAAATCAATCTAGCCGCCTTGAATGTGCTGAGTGCAGGCATGAGAGCAGATGTATTCAGACTGAATGCCACCAGTGCTCTATATATAGACAGGCTTTAAATGCACTGTCATCATTGCTAAACATGAGGGCCTCTGACAGCCGGATACTGTGACACACAATCCCACACACACATAGGTGCAAGTTAGCAGAACACATCAACACATTCGTTACGCTTAAATGTACATACATAAGCATGTATAAGCCTGTTTTTCCCCAAGTTTATCAAAGATTACTGGCTTGTTAACCTCGGTAATGTAAGACCTAACTGTTGTTAAAATGTGGCTAAATATTCTATTTGATAGGGATTATGGGATACCCTGTATGCCTGTTGATCATTTATCTTTGTTCTATAAGTCGTCGTTTCTCAAACCTGGTCCCGGGGACCCCTGGGAGTGCCAGGGCATTAATTCCACTATGTAGGTTACAGAACCTCTAGCACAGGTGACTATAACACACACCGTGTGTGGTTCATTCTGCCCTGCTATTAATGGCCTTAATTAAATCTCAATAAAGAGGAAAGAGAAGCAAAATAATGGATGCTTGTTCACTCTTGTCAATTTCATGGATGGCCACTAGCCTGTCAGTCACTGTGAGATGGCTGGGAGTTGTGACTCTGACAGGAGACCGTAGTGTGTGCCCGCTGTGTGCCCGCTCTGTGCCCGGTGTGTGTATGTGCTGTATAAAGCTGTGAAAGGCCCAGCTGGGAAACGCAGCGTCTCATTCAAAGTGGCTAAATCACGGAATGATTATGACATCACTCTGGAAGACTGCGGAATCGGGAATGAGTGGCCAATTACTGGAGATGTCTGCTCTTTCTCCTCTTCCATCCATTCTTCTCTGGGCCCCAAATTACCTCGGCTGTTACCATCTGATATCTTCTCCAATCCACTTCCAATTATTTTTGCGTCCTTTCCCCCTGCTCTCTTTCTTCTACGCTCTTTCTCTATCTCCCTTTTGCATCTTCCTGCTCTCTCTTGTTCTCGCTCTCTCTCTCGCTGCTTTTGTCTAATTTGTCTCTGTTTCACTGCCCCTCCCTTTTCAGCCTCTGACATCCTCTCTCCTCCTGTTTCAGGCGGGAGGGAAGCACTACCACCCTACCTGTGCCCGCTGTGCCCGATGTGAGAAGATGTTTGCAGAAGGAGAGGAGATGTACCTCACAGGTGCGGAGAGTCGTCTCACCACCGGCACACGACACACTTCGATCGTCAGCCCTAATCACCTACGCCGTCGTCCATGGCGATATCCCCCACCCCCCACCCCAGATAAACCCCCACAAAGTAATGTCCTGTCGCTCTGTGGAAAAATTACATTTTGTCTCCTTCCTATTGATGGGATGAAGGAGACAGACTCATCACTGGGTTGTTCAGACCACTGGTGAGCAAGGCCTTGGCCGTTCACTGCTATGAAATATGGCGGTTCTTTACACTGTGGTCTACCCCCATTGTCGATCAGCACAGCTATACTGTACATAACTGAATAGACTGATCTTTGCTGTCTTTTCATCAGAGCCTCAGATGGCCACTCGATGCAGTCAACTCTATTCAGCCACTTTGTCCTGAAAAATGATTTGACTGCTTAAAGATTTTTTCAGTTTTTGGTCTGTTTTTATACTAAAAGTTGTATAAAATTATATATTAAATAAATTATTTTTATAGTATTATATATTCAAAAACATTGCCTGTGTCTGTCATCCAGAATGCAGTGTTTGTGCCGGACACCATTTTACATGACAAATATGCCCCCAAAATATGCAAATTAGAGAGGGTTAAAATACCCAACCCCACTGTATATTTAGCTTTAGAGGATGGTGCAGTGGACAGTCTTCAGGCAGTCAGTCTGTGGCCCAGGACATCCTGTTGCCTACATAGGGCATTTCGTTTCACCATTAATGTTACATTGGTTCACTTTGTACTATGATGAAAAGATGTGCATTAAATGGTGCTGTTTTCCGGGGGGGACAAAGCTACACCGCGGCATTTTCCATCATTAACATGTTACTCAGTCACAGCGGGACCACTGCCATCTAACATTAGCATATTGCATGCACAGGAGCCCCTCAAGGTTATGTTTCCCCAGAAGATTAATTTAAGAGGGGGGACATCAAGGAGGGGTGAGTGATCGGGGTGCAGGGAGCCACTCAATGAACAGCCCTGTGACAGAGGCCAGGAAATCAATCCAGCGTCCTCTGACTGCACAGCTGGGATGGGAACATATAGTGGCGTGTTGTTAAACGTAGAACTCCTCTGTCTGTGGAACAAGTCAGAATGTTTCTGTTGTAACATCACGGTGATCCAAAAGAAGTCAATGGGATGCAGGCCGTAAGGGGTAGAAGGACACGGTCATTGGCATGCAGTCAAAGCATGTATTTGACCTAACAAAGTGATAATTCATTATATCTATCATAGAACCTTTGTAACAAATTTTTATATATAAACATTGGTCGTATACAAATTGTCCTTTTAAGGTTGATAAGTGGCAATTGCCAATGTCCCATGTTTTCAGCTTGGTTTAATATTTACTCTGTCGGTATCAATGGTTGTGGTGACGGTAGTTTTTAGCTGTGATGCGTTGGACACACGTGCCGTCGCGCATCTGGTGACAACGACAGATATATTGGAGCTGGAATCCACACACGCATTCTAAACTTTAACCCAAAAACAGCCTCATTTTGGAACAATAAATAAACATTTTAAATTTTCAGCGTTTAAGACGTTTCTATTAAATGTCGGGTTAAAATGATGTGCACCCCGTTGCATTCTGTTTTTATTTCCGTTTTACACAGCGTCCCAACATTTTGGAATTGTGGTTTCAGATCCACTGTGTCTGGACGAGGGTGACGGCTATAAAAACATGTTAAATAATACAAAATGATTAAACATGAAAATATATATTTGTATCAGTTTAGGCTGAAGCTGACAAAGACTCTGACAGTTCCCCACTGTCTGTCTGTCACCATGTGCTGGGGATCAGGATGGCATTTTTGGTTTAGTGTTTCCATTGTTCCTAGGAAGAACTAATGTCAAATTACACTTTCATCTCTCTCCCTGTGCGTTTCAGTGTTTTGGTATGTCGCTGTGCGTGTCTGAGAACAAGAGAGACAGAAGGTAGATAAAGAGATAGAGTGAGGAGGAGAGACAGGGGGAGATAGAGGGAAGAGGGTGAGAATGACATCCTCTTTGATGTTACCATTTGAATGTTGGCCTCGGTGGTGTTTGTCCATTGTTAAGAAGGAACAACACACTCCTGTTGTTGCTAACGATGTAGCTGTGAATGCAGCCGACAAGCAGTTATTGTGGAGTTTATGTCTATAAACGGCGTATTTGACTGGTCGTGTGTCTGTTGTCCAGGTTCCGAGGTGTGGCATCCAATGTGTAAACAAGCAACACGACTGGAGAAGAAACTGAGAGTGAGTAGAGTCCTGTGTGTTCTCCCCTGAGAGCACTGCTGTTTTTAACGATACAGTTGGTCAAACCGAGGCTTTTCTTGTTATCAACCGGTGTTCATTTCAACCAGATGTTAGCGGGCCAGAATCGTAATGTTTGCCATGTGGGTTTGGGAAATGCTTGTGTTGTGGTATCATGTCTGTTGTGTTGGGTTTGTACCATCTAATGCTGGGGTGTGACGGAGCAGGCTTGCTGTATGGAGAAGAACTGAGGTATAAGCCAGGGTGTTGTTGACTGGGAATTCCGCTCCCACTGCTCGCTCCCAGTCACATGTCGGTGTGTGTGTGTGTGTGTGTGTGTGTGTCTGTGTGTGTGTGTGTTCCCACAGTTCAGACGTACCTCGGAGGCCTCCATATCACCCCCTGGGTCAAGCATCGGCTCCCCGAGCCGCGTCATCTGTGTGAGTAGTCTGTCGCCAAGGCGTTGCCATGGTTGTTGATATACACACGTCATCCGCTGGCTGCCGACCTGTCTCGGAGGCGAACCCGTCACTCAGGGGTCAGCTGTCATTCCGGCCGTGTGCAGTTGCGGGTTTGTGTGAGACGGCTTCAGCTGTTTCTCAGAACACCATCTGCGGCGTCCAGCGTGGCGTTGATGTGCCGGCTGGCGGACGTGTCACTGCGGCACTGCGGGCTGTTGAACTGCGAACTGGACATTCCACCAGGTGTCCTGTTCCACTGTAGAGGAAAGAAAACGTGGTAGACAGTGTGTTTAGATTGAGACCTGCTGCTTGTCCAGTTGAGTGTGGGTTGGACCAATGTGGTTGGGGGACCCAGGGCTGGACAGCCCTCTCTCCACTACATGGTGAGCCTGTGTTTGTTTCTAGGATCCTGCTTTCAGTGTGTTTGTGTGTGTGTGTGTGTGTGTGGGTGGGTGTCTGTCTGTCTTTCTGTGTGTGCGAGCGTGTGCGTGTCTTTTAGCTCTGTCTTACCCAGGTTGCCATCAGCAACATGTGGCAGTTTCTGACACGGTCTCCCCTCTGGATCTCTCTGTCTGTCGGAGTAAAGCTTGTTCCTCTGTCTCTCTTCCTGCTCACCCTTGTTCTGTGTCCTCTCTCCAGGCCAAAGTGGAAAACCGGGTCCTAAATTACAAAGACTTGGCTGCGCTGCCTAAGATTAAAGCTATTTATGCCATGCAGCGGCCCGATCTCATTCCCTGTGAGTCTTATCACAGACACTCCTCTGATGACAGACTTGAGCTTTACAGCCTCGGGGAGGTACTGACACCCTAGTCCTACTCCAGATTCCCCTTGTGCACATGTGTGCTAGTGCCTGGGTGCATGCAGTGTCTGTGTGTGTGTGTCTGTGTGTGTGTGTGTGTGTGCGTGTACTACTATACTTGTAATGTCCAGATGTCCTCAGTAGTGTAGTAACCCATGGCAAGTCATGACTACTGGGGACATTTTGCCAGTCCTCATTCATGTTTGGTGCTTCTTTAAAGCTTGGGTTTAGGGTTTAGAGAAATCAGTTAAAGGGAACTCAACTGGGATCCCCAAAAAGTCCTCACAAGTATAGTAAAACAAGTCTGTCTGTGTGTGTCTGTTTGTGTGTGTGTGTCTGTGTGTGTCTGTCTGTGTCTGTCTGTGTCTGTCTGTCTGTTTGTGATGCCCTGTCCCCATTGCCTGCTGTCTGTTAATGTCTGTTGATCCATTCCCTTAGCTTCCCACTACTTCAGCCCTCTGCTTGGGGTTTAGCCCTCTGCTTGGGGTTTAGCCCTCTGCTTGGGGTTTAGCCCTCTGCTTGGGGTTTAGCCCTCTGCTTGGGGTTTAGCCTGTGTTTTCTTTTGGTCTTGGTCATGGCCATCACCATCTTATGCCATTTCTGTGTCCTTGTGAGTCTCCTGCTTTGGTTACAGATTTGAATTGATAATAGTTTCAGAGTCTCTCAGCCATGAATAGTTCTCATTATGCTTTATGTTTTCACACCAAGGCCTCTCAAACTCACAAACTATTCACTGAGATTATTATCACTAAACCAAAGCTGTAGACACATGTTTACTGTGATCTTTCCTATGTGCCAGTTCAAATGTGCTAACACGTTCTAAGAAGACATGGCCTAAAAGTCATTCTGTTCATAGTTTGGATCGCTCATAGGTCCTTTTTTTTAATCTCTGAAAAGTCAATCTGGACGAATATCACTCTGCTATGTCCTTCTGGGTGGATTTCACTCTGCTAAGTCATTCCGGAGAACACTGATTGAATGATTGTACTTCTTTTTTTATTCACTTTTCCTCTACAGTCTCTGGGAACTCTCTCTCCATACTCTCAGGTAATTACATTCCATGCACTGACTCCTGCACTAAATCACATGACCGGGTGGGGTGGTTGGGGGGAGCTTGGAGGAGGAGGTGCGCGTGGTCGCGTGGTGTGTGTGGAGTGTATTTGGATCCATGTACCGATGATGATGCTGACCGAAGAAACCCGGAACTGTCAATCAAATTGATTACTGTTTCTTACGGGCTTTGGTGCCGTTCACACAAGCACGAGTTATCTCACGGTTCAAATTACAAAAAACTCAACAGATCATCGAAGAAGCCCTTTTTTTAAAACTGACATTGACAATTTGACTGATTGAAAAGTACAGATTCACCACCCTAAGGCCATAGATTAGTGACTGGTGTCATCTTCATCTTCATCCGCTTATCCGTTATCGGGTCACGGGGCAGCATCTCCAGCAGGGGACTCCAAACCTCCCTTTCCCAAGCTACATTTGGGCTTCTCCCAGGGAGGTGTTCCAGGCAGGTCCAGCTGGGAGGAGACCTCGGGGTAGGCCCAGGACTAGGTGGAGAGATTACATTTTAGCACTGGCCTGAGAACCTTGGTGTTGGTACTGTGTGCCACAAAAGACCACTGCTTTGCCTATGTTCAATAAAATGTTATCAAATACAGGACATGATTGCCATCCATAGTATATAACTATAAAACCATGTCACTGGTAATGTCTTTCAAAATGGAGCCGGATAGACAGCAAGGCTGAGGAAGAAATCAGGGTCAAAATAAAAAACTGAGCAGATGTGAACCATCACAAGTACATCTTCATTGGTAAAGCAGGGATCTGCCGGGCCAAAACTCAATTTAGATTCACTGTAGCAAAAGATTTTTTCCACAGTGTGTGGGAATATGTTAATTGTTGGAGTATGTTAATTGTGGGAATATGTTAATTGCGACGTGGAAAAAGATATAATGGCCAAATGCGGAAGACAGAATTGATTAGATAAAAAAGTTATTTTTTGCATCAATGATTGTAAAATACATTTTCCTTGATCACACTTTTGATTACAGGTGTACATGATGAGCAATACCTAATGTGAAAACAGTGACGTTCACATTAACGATCACCTTAGCATTCAAAGAGTCATTTAGAAATGTGTCTCACATTGGTCTTGGATTAACTAATTGGTCAATTACACATACAGACACAGGACTGACAAACGGACTGACAGAGAGACTGACAATCATAGATATAGACCAACGGTCAGACAGAAAAGGGGACCTACAGACAGATGGCTGCTGTGTTTTCCAGGACTTCTACGACAGCGTGGAGCTGAGACAGAGGAGCTCGTCCAGTCCAGGCTTCCTCGATCCTCCCAGCTATGGCCACCAAGGCTTGTCCCCCCCCATGTCCACCTCTCACTCCCCACAGCATGGCTACCGCGCCGGTGAGTGGCTCTGCACCTGACCCCGCCATGTCACACTGCACCACACAGCACCGGGAGCTCCTCCCTGGACCGGGAGCTCCTCCTATCAAATGCTTTGCAGTCGTCCTGCCTTCAAATGTCAAAAGGTTAAAAAATGCACAACCGGGTTTGAGCCTGTTGATGTGTTTTAGCTAGGTGACCTAGCGTTAGTTTTAAGTTAACAGTCAGGGTTAGAGACACCCAACAGACCCTTTCACTACCACACCGCCATAGCTCTGTTCCAGGCCCTTCACTACCACACCGCCACAGCTCTGTTCCAGGCCCTTCACTACCACACCGCCACAGCTCTGTTCCAGGCCCTTCACTACCACACCACCACAGCTCTGTTCCAGGCTCTTCACTACCACACCACCACAGCTCTGTTCCAGGCCCTTCACTACCACACCACCACAGCTCTGTTCCAGGCCCTTCACTACCACACCACCACAGCTCTGTTCCAGGCTCTTCACTACCACACCGCCATAGCTCTGTTCCAGGCCCTTCACTACCACACCACCACAGCTCTGTTCCAGGCCCTTTCACTACCACACCACCACAGCTCTGTTCCAGGCCCTTTCACTACCACACCTCCCCAGCTCAGTTCCAGACCCCTCCAGTACTCCCACACCACCATTGCTCTGTTCCATTACAGTTTTTAATTCATATAACATGAACACTGTCATGTCAAACTTGTCTGTATGTCTTTGTTTCATCTCCTCACAGTCAGACATAGTACACATTTTGTTGCATTGACCAAATGTCTGCTGTCTTTGATTGCCGGGACTCTGTGAGCGGTATCTAGCGTCTCTGGGGCGGTACCTAGAGCCTCTGGGGCAGTACCTAGAGCCTCTGGGGCGGTACCTAGCATCTCTGGGGCGGTATCTAGCGCCTCTGGGGCGGTACCTAGCGCCTCTGGGGCGGTACCTAGTGTCTCTGGGGCGGTACTTAGCGTCTCTGGGGCGGTATCTAGAGCCTCTGGGGCGGTATCTAGCGCCTCTGGGGCGGTACCTAGCGCCTCTGGGGCGGTACTTAGCGTCTCTGGGGCGGTACCTAGCCGTAGCTCATGCTTTCATTTCTGTCGCTGTCATCGGTTGTGGGCTGACTGTCTGCAGGCAGCGAGAGTGGAAGGAGCTCTCCTTATTACAGTCAGCTTGACGCCACGCCCACCACGCCCACCCCGCCCATCATCTACCAAGCCCCCAAGCATTTCCACCTGCCAGGTAGGCCTCTGGGTTTTCCTGTCCTTCACCCCCCCAACCACCTTCACCTCCTCGTCCTACTTCTATTTTTGTTCTGAACTGACGTCAGACTAAATGGGGGTCAAAGGTCACAGTAGGAAGTTGTGTTACTGAAACCCTGCTAACCTCATGACTTCAGACTCACACATTCTGCATGTGATACATTGTTTTGGAAATGTGCGTGTTTGTGTGTGTGGGGGTGTTTGTGTGTCTGTGAGTGTCCGTGTTTGCATTTTTTTTCTTGTGCGTTGGTGTGTGTATGTTTTTGTGCGTCAGTCTTTGTGCTTTTGTGTGTGTATCTGTGTGTGTGTGTCTGATATTGCGCGTGATGTGTTTGTGTGCACGTGTAGTTATTTGTGTTTATCTGGTTGCCTGTGAAGGCGCTGGTGTCTCTCCGCATCACTTACCTCCTTCAGGACGACACCTCATCATTCCGCCCATCGTCCAGACATTATCCCGTGCAGCCAGATGCTTGGTCTGTGGAGTCGTGTATAATCTACATCTGTACGTGCACAGCAGACGCTCATCTGCTTTATTGACCGTGTCACTTTTATCTCCCTTGCCCCGCTCGTGCTGCGTGTTTGACACATGTTCGTTTCCCGCTGAGCTACGGGTTTCTGTGTGGAGGGATGGTGGGGAATACATAACAGACACAGTCCTGCGGACAGCGAGACAGACGGAGAGACAGACTAGGAGACAGACAGACAGGACGGAGAGGCAGACAGAGAGACAGACCAAAAGACAGAAAGAGTGATCGGTGATAGGCAGACAGACTGATAGGCAGACAGAAAGACAGATCGAAAGCCAGGCGGATAGACAGGCGGAGAGACAGACAGGAAACAGATGGGCAGAGTGAGGAGGGAGTGGCCAGACAGGGATGCCAAGACATTTCTTTATTTCATGTACAGGATACATCTACTGTACGACAAAGCAACTTCTAACAACTTTAACACTGACAGTACTCTGCTCACGCCCAAAATTGGATCTGGAACAGTGGTTCTCAAATGGCTTTACCTGGGACCTGAATTTAACCAGGTTGTGTGAGTCGTGACAATATTCCTGTCAATTATTCCTTTCTGAAATGCTGTGAAGAGAGGAAAATCGATATTTACATTAAAGGGACTGATTATTTTAAACAACTGAACAACACTCTACTGCTGTTAAATGCTCCTGACATACTGTGATTGAAGAAGAACACAATATGTAAAAGTTAATGATCATTATTATTTTCATACACTTTTTGTACCTGGTTTTAGTTGTTTAAATTTGAAATATAATATGTATAATTACACATAAATATACTGTATATACCTTTTTTAAGAAGTTATTTATTTTACGTAAAACAACCGTGACCCATTCAAAAACGTCTGCTACACAAATCTGGACCAACCATTTGAGAACCCACTGATCCCAAAGATTATCCTTTCCTCTGAATTCTTCCCCCTCTCCTTTTCCCTGTTCACTCTTTCATCTCTCTCTCTCTCTCTACCCCCTCCCCCTCTCTGTGTTTCTGTTTTTGTCCTCAGCCACGGGGGAGCCCAACATCTACCGGAAACCTCCCATCTATAAGAAACATGGTACACTGTGCGTGTGTGTCTGCAGGCCATAAGGCCTGGCTGCCTTTGGATGTGGTTCTGCACTGCTGTGTGTTGTGTCGTGGCCTAACCCCAGCTGAACGTGTCAGTCGCTTAAGATCCTGCTTAAAGATGAGACACCGTATGCGAAAACTATGCCTCTTAATGTAGCTGTACCTCAAAAACCTGCTTTAACGGGCAGTCAGAATGGCTGTTTAGGAACCTGGAACACTTTGCTGTGCTTTCGTCGCCGATCACCATCTTCTGTACCTCAAACTTATTCTCGCTTAAACGAAAGAACACGCAGATGGCGTTTTCAGGCGTTCACCAGTAGTTTTCTTATTTCTTGGCCCAATTCAAAGCCAGTTCTTTGGTTCATTGCATTAAATGTGGTTCAAATGTCCCTTTTTTCATATTTTGAATTAAATTGTATTTTGCTTGCCCCGGCAATATAATATTTTTTTACCTAATGCTGTATGTATGCTGCATATGCTGTATTGAATATAAATTGATAGTTCGGGATACTCTCTAGAGCCAGATGAACTAATGTAAAACTACCGCTGTCACGTTAAGGTTGAGAGAGTTGCTCTCAAGCCAGTGGACCAGTGATTGGATGTCACAGACACTCAGTCTGAGTCTCTGGCAAGTAAGAGATGCCTCTAAATACAACCTCCTATCTTCATCCACGCTGGACATAGAGACACTTGAAAATGATGTCCCAGAGCTCGTCTGACTCGGGGACGTCTCTAAAGAGCTTTTTTGGTGAACACTATAAAGTGATGCGCAGTGGTATGAACTCCATTCTGAAGCCCAGAGGTAGGCCTCTTCAGGCCCCCTATTTCACGGCTGAGTAGCTGCGCTGGTCGCACTCCTGCAGTCCTCATTGGTCAAGTTATAATGAGGACAGTCTGCTCCCAACAGGTGCCATCGCCCGCATTCATCCTCCTTTACGGCATCTGTGCATCGAAGCAAAAGACGTCCTCCGCTTCTCGGTGAAACCACGTCGCGCCGCACCGAGAACGCGGCCTCAGTGTTCTCTGAGATGAAACGTGGTTTGAACACATTTCCCATCCAAACACCGGCGAGGGGGAGAATGAAAGGAAGAAGCAGAGCAGAAATTACCTTCTATCATTAAAAATAGATTTACGGGGTTGTCAGCTCAATATAATAGCACGTTATGAAACACAACGGTGTGCAGAGCAACACATACATATATACATATATGTGTGTGGGTTATTACTATAGGAATTAATGTATGCTCTCAATAAAGTGTTTTATTGGCTATGGATAAAAAATGTAAATGTGAATCTCAGACACCACGGACACGGTTCTGAAGAAATGTAGGTGAACGATGTGTTAAAGAGGTTAATGGAACTCGACCCAAACAAGGCAAATGTCACAGAACACGTGTGTGTGTGTGTGTGGGGTGGGGGGAGAAAGGTCACACATGCCCCCAGGAATGTGTGCCAACACCTAGGTGATTTTATGTATATGTCTCACTAGGAGGTGAAAATGAGTTTTATATGCGTAGATGTCATTCACAGTATGGGTTAATATTCACCAATCTGATGCATCATAGCTAGGAACAGATTTCACTACAACCACTGATTTCTGCATGTTGTTTATTTATTGTTTTACCTTTATTTATGCAGAAAAGTCATCTGAGACACGGGCCTGGCCCTCTTCCACAGCTGAGCCCGGTACTACAATAATTGCCATATGTGTTAGATGAATACACCGAATTGTTAGTTGTATACACAAACCTATTTATAAAGCACATACAGTGAGAAATGAAAACAGAATTAAAAGTTAGTTTATTAGGCGTTCAGCTTGAGGTCACTGTGTGTTGTTCCATGAGTGTGTCTCATGGTATTCAAAGCGGTTAAACCCAGTTCCAAATATAATCTCCAGAACGTGCCCATTTTGAGAGCATGTTTGACATCAGGTTAGATATTCAGCCTTATAACCCCAGAGTTAGCAGCTCATACGAAGGAGAGGTAGCATTTAGCAGTCATCCCTTCTAACCCTTAAGAGAAACAGATAAAGTATCTCCACAACATGGGCCTGTGACCAGCCTTTAACCCTCACAACCACAGTCAGCACATCCATGACGGATTTCCTGCTATATAGAATTTAGCATAAAGCACTTAAAACCCCTAGTCCATAGGATGCAAATGGCCCATCTGCATGAAACATGATGCGACACATCTATGGAAAGAAACCGTTCTGCGCAATATTTTTCAGATGAATATCTCCAACAAAATGGCCGCTAATGACTGACGAACATTCAAGTTGACGTGGTCCGGCATATTAATTAATATAAAATCAGTTGATGATATTTGTATATATCGACAGAAGGTAGCACCTTGTGAAGACTGAACAAATGTTTAGAACATTATCATCAACCACAACAGTGGGGATATTACATGTATTTGTTAATATACGTCTGACTAAGTGTGATGACATTTGGCACACATGCTAATGGTTTGAGTATCACAATGACAAAATGACACTGATTGGCTGGGAGGTTGCTATGTTATTCGTGACTCACACGCGCCTTAGACCAATAGCTACGGCCTCCGCAGATCTAGTAGTCTCCATAGGTATTAATGAATCCCATCAGGGTCGCCCTTCTGGCTCACGTCCCACAGCAGTTCTTGCCACCTTGTGAGATTTGCGATGCAATCCTCTCATGCTGTGCGGTAGCTAGAAATGGATAGGAATCATTGATAGGTCATCAGTCAACAGAGCAGTAGACAGAGTGGACATCAGGAGCTGAGTTACAGGACTCAAGGCCGACTTTCTTCCACCGAGTTATTTATGGGAGAGGACAGGCGTCGGGAGGCCATCAGGAGGTCATCGGGAGTGCGTTGCGAGTGCGTTGCGAGTGCGTCGGTAGGCCGGTGCGTTGAGTGTGTCTGTGGTTTAACCTTTAGCCTTTAGCGCACATAGCTGCTTAACCCTCTGCTAGTCGCATGGAGGGAAACGCAGTCACTCACCAGGTCCTCGTCTCCATTTACGTCCAGGCCTGTTGGTCTCCACAGTTACCTCCACGCTTCTAGCCAACCCATTCCTTCACTCTCATTTTCTCCATGTCGATATTAATAACCTTCCTTCTTCTTTTCACCCTCCTGCTCCCTCCATCCTGCTGCGCTGTCCTCGGTCAACTCTCCTCTTTGTAAGTACCTCTGTCAGTCGATCCATCTCTAGTCGGGCTTCTCCCGGGCATGTCTTTACAGTGTTCCCTCCGTCCTTAGTTTATCTTGTTTACCTCCCCCTCTCGCAGTGTCTCCCCTCCCGTCTCCCGTGGCCCTGGAGATACATATGGCTGCATATTGCCACCTCATTAACCCGAGGGATCTTCTGTCATTCCTCCATTAGACTCAGCCAGACCTAGAGCTCCACAGTGTGGAGAACAATCCCGACTGCTGGGCTCACTCAGACTGCATTAGGGCCTGAACGCCCGGGCGGGACCCTCGTTCATTACGGGCAAAGGGATCCCCGTTCTCTCTTGCCAATAGCAGCGTAGCAGCCGTACGTGTTTTCAACCTCAACATGTTGTCTCCCTACAGATGAACTGGACCACTCAGCCGCTAAGAGTAAAGCCAGCGAGGACATACTCCAAACCTCCCAGTTCCCAGAACCGTACTCTCTGGACCCCTACCACCAGCAGTCCAATTACTACCCGTACACGCCCTCCCCCAAAGGTAATGATGTCGACGGGCCCATGGGAACCGGCGGCGGCTTAATGGACTATTGAGGAATTGATCGGTGTGGATGGTGTCGTCGGACATGTGAAGAGGCGGCCCTTCTCCCTGATGGAACTCCGTCGTCGTTGTGTTTTCGACTCTTCTTCCGTGTCTCAGCAGCGATGGGGATTTCTCTGCCTCACACTCCGTCGTTGTGTCACGTTCTCAGTGCCTTGCTGTCTCAGCGTCTTGCTCTCTCTTTTTTTCTCTCTTGCTCTCTGACTCTCGTTCTTTTTTTCCTCAGCTCCTCGCGCTCGGAGGTTTTCGTCTGGTGGAGAGGAGGATGGATGGAATCAAAGTCTGAACAGAGTTAGTATGATGATAGCTACTTTGCAGAATTCACTATTTCCTTTTTAACTTGGCTTGTTTGCTTGATCAGAAATGCTGTATAACTCTAGTGAGTCTCACAAAGTATTCAGCCCTTTTTTCTCTGTCTCTCTTTCAACGTCACCATCTCTCTGTCTCCTCCTCCCTTTCCCTCGTTCTCATTCCCCTAGCTCCAAGGAGGCATAGGCCGAATGATTCTGAAGGAGGAGATGAAAGCCAGGTCCGGTTCCTATGACAACGACCCGTGGGGCAGCGCCCGGAACTCCCGCAGCGGAAGCAAAGAGGCCCTGCACAACGCGGGCTGCTGCAACGCCGTCAACGGCTGTAAGACACACCCACTGATGTCACAGCCCTGATAAAGAGTCACATGTCTGTCATCCTTTCATCTCACCCACATGTAGTTTGGAGGTTGGCTTGGTTTACCAAACCTTCCAGTCTGTAATGAAAGGGATAACCTGTAATGATTTAAGGGCTTAAGAGGTGTGATTTTCTGGCCAATTGGCCACTTACAGATAATGGCCTCTCCTATCGTTTGCCCCCAAGCTTTTTGGGGGGCGGGGGGGTTGAATATTTCAATCTATTACAGGTTGGGACCCTAACATGACAGTGTCCCATGGAACAAAAGACAATATTAACATCCTTTAAATGGAAATGGTTTCTACCGAATGTCAACTGTCAATCACATGCGTTCTCCTCATGAATCACCTGAGTACCACATCTGTCTGACGCACTGAAAAATACACTTTGTAAGGGCACAGTGACAAAACGTTCCAGGTACATGCTATCCCAAATGACACGCTTTTCCCTTTATCGTGCCCTAAATGTGGTCAGGATAGGTGGACTAAGAATGGAGCAGGTTCCCTATTGTAATGTATCAGCTGGACATCCACTGAACACACAGACTCTGGGTTTGGACATGATAATCAATTATTCCCACAGCAACAGGACATCTGAGTTTTCACACAGACTGTTGCATGTTTTACGGGTTAGATCAATATATCAGTGGCACTGAAAAATCTGGCATTTCAAAGAAGCAATTGCCTTAATGTCTGTGGGAAGTAATGTCTGTCTTTATACTGAGATTCACACACTGACAGAGAGAAACAGGGATGAAGAGAAAGAGGGAGAGAGAGAGGAGAGGGAGAGAGAGAAAGACAGATATATATCCAAAAAGATAGCGATACAGATAGAGCTAGAGAAAGAGAGATGAGTAATGAAGTCGTCAGGTGTTTTTTGTGTGCCCTCCTCTCCTGCTGGTGATGGATTAGTCCAGGAACCCAGGGACAGAGTCCCCAGCTCCAGATCCCATCAACAATCAACACTATAGTACGGCCTGGGGCAGGTACACACACACACACATCAACACGCACCAAGACACACACCAAAACACGCACCAAAACACACACCAAAACACACACACACCTATACATGGTGGCTTGAACATGGTTCATCAATAAAAGATAGGAAGGAGGAGTGGGCCAGAACTAGAGGGCTGGAAATAGTTTAGCTGTGAATGCCCTGCAGCACACAACGACCCCTCATCCATCCGAACAGTCAGTAACTAGACCCCTCGTCCATCAGAACAGTCAGTAACTAGACCCCTCATCCATCAGAACAGTCAGTAACTAGACCCCTCATCCATCCGAACAGTCAGTAACTAGACCCCTCGTCCATCAGAACAGTCAGTAACTAGACCCCTCGTCCATCAGAACAGTCAGTAACTAGACCCCTCATCCATCAGAACAGTCAGTAACTAGACCCCTCATCCATCAGAACAGTCAGTAACTAGACCCCTCGTCCATCAGAACAGTCAGTAACTAGACCCTCCATCAGTACAGTCAGTAACTAGACCCCTCATCCATCCGAACAGTCAGTAACTAGACCCTCCATCAGACCAGTCAGTAACTAGACCCCTCCTCCATCAGAACAGTCAGTAACTAGACCCTCCGTCAGAACAGTCAGTAACTAGACTCTCCATCAGTACAGTCAGTAACTAGACCCTCTATAAGAACAGTCAGTAACTAGACCCTTCATCCATCAGTACAGTCGGTAACTAGACCCCTCATCCATCAGAACAGTCAGTAACTAGACCCTCCATCAGTACAGTCAGTAACTAGACCCTCTATCAGAACAGTCAGTAACTAGACCCTCCATCAGAACAGTCAGTAACTAGACTCTTGTCATGTCTTTAGGTAGAACTGTGCATGGTTGAGTAGAACTGTCTCTGTAGGTGAAGCAGCATGTCTGTCTGCCTGTGTGTCATCATTATGGATGAGAGATGATAAAATGCCATGATAGCTAAACGGGGTCACATTACATTCCCCCTCTGTGCTTCCTTTGCAGATAAATCAAGGACAGGGCATGAAGGCCGAGGTTGATGTATGTTGTTGCTCCACATTCTCTTTGGGGAGTGGGAGACGCACATTAATTCAATCTTTTAAATAAGTCATTGATCTGGTTGCTGAATCAGACTTTTGGCACCGTTTTCTTCCTCTGGTGTGGGGACTCTGACCAGTGACACAGGGCCACAATGAGGTCTCACACTACTAAATCTTTGTTGTTGAGGCCAAGCTGTATGGCCACTCAAAAATCTACATCTCAGTTAACCCCTTTTTATTTGGGTCGTCCTTGCGCATGTCTGTGTTCCTGTTGCAGTCCTTGTTAAACATTTAAAATCCAAAGCCAAACAGTGACATTAGTGTCTGTTGTGCTAACACACTTCTGTGATGCATCATGGGAAAAAAGCAATCCATGAAGGCTGTGTTATATAACCGTTTCCAGAACATCATATCGCTCTTACTGGTGAACTGCAGCTGTCGCAGTGTGTTTGGTATCTTTCATCTTAGTTATGACCCTGGCTTCCGGACTGTTCTGTTGGAAAGGTCTCGCAAGGCCCTGATGAGAAATCAGTATTCAGTCTCTACAAGGCCAGATGAGAAATCAGTATTCAGTCTCTACAAGGCCAGATGAGAAATCAGTATTCAGTCTCTACAAGGCCAGATGAGAAATCTGTGTTCAGTCTCTACAAGGCCAGATGAGAAATCAGTATTCAGTCTCTACAAGCCCAGATGAGAAATCTGTGTTCAGTCTCTACAATGCCAGATGATAAATCAGTATTCAGTCTTTACAAGGCCAGATGAGAAATCAGTATTCACTCTCTACAAGGCCAGATTAGAAATCAGTATTCAGTCTCCACAAGGCCAGATGAGAAACCAGTATTCAGTCTCTACAAGGCCAGATGAGAAATCAGTATTCAGTCTCTACAAGGCCAGATGAGAAATCAGTATTCACTCTCTACAATGCCAGATGAGAAATCAGTATTCACTCTCTACAAGGCCAGATGAGAAATTAGTATTCAGTCTCTACAAGGCCAGATGAGAAATCAGTATTCAGTCTCAACAAGGCCAGATGAGAGCACTTAACTATGCATACCTGCCTACAGAGGTCTAACCATTTTTCTATCTCTCCTTTTTCTCCATCTCCCTATTCCCTTCTCTCTGTCTGCTGCTACAACACTCTGCCACTATGTCTCTGTCTTTCTCTACCCCTCTTCTTTATCTCTCTATCTCTTCTCTCTCTACAGCGCCAGTGAGATCCCACTACAGTGCCGACAGTGGTAAGTGAGGTGTCTAAGGTTTAGGCCAGTGTTTTTCAACCCTGCTCCTGGAGGCACACTGTCCTGCATGTTTTAGATCTCTCCTAGCCATAACACGCCTGATGTAGCTCATCAAGGACGTGATAATGAGCTCATTTGAATCAGGTGTGACAGAGCAGGGAGAGATCTGAAACATGCAGGGTGGGGTGCCTCCAGGAGCCGGGTTGAAAAACACTGGTCTAGAGGGTCATGGCTAAGGGACAGTTACATCAGTGCAAGCCGGGTGGGGGGGGCTTCATTCCAGCTGTGTCATTCATTTAGTATTGATTGTACCTCCCTATAATCATTATCATTGCAATGACAACAAATGACATTTAAAAAGCGCAGTGATCAGTCATTTTCATTGTTGTTTATGTAATGTCAACCGATCACGCGCGGCAACAGAGGAGGATGTTCCAAATATCATTGTCAATTTCCACATTTCTTCTACTACATTTTCTGCAGTGTTATGGCTTTTGGTCATGTGGCTTTTACTTGCCAGTAAATTAAAACAGTAGAGACGGGACTGTTCCACTTGTTCCGTTTGCTTTTGGCGCCCCCTGCTGTCTGCATGACAGCATTACATGCCGTCCTGCTAGACGAGGCGGCTGCTCGTCCAGGCGAGTTTCGCGGTCCCCCGGGGAGCACCGCGTGGGTGTTCGTTTGCCGTGCATGGCTAAAAGGCAGTGCTTGTGTTTTCTCTCTTCCAGACTCCTTCGTCTCCAAGTCATCCTCGTTGCCAGGGTACGGCAGGAATGGACTGCACAGGGTGAGTTCCCCAGCTCCGGGCCAGCCTACATGGAGCAGATGTCCCAGGCTTTGGAAGCTGTAAAACGGCTCTTTGGGCCACAGTACGATCACAGCAAACCGCAGCCAGATAACCTGTAGCCATGTCCGGATTGTGGACAAATTTTGTGATTTGTAAATGAGTGTACTTGTGTCTATTTCAGCCCCAGAGTGCCGATTATTTCCAGTACGACAGCAGCAATGCTGTGAACTGGGGAATCAGAGGTTAGTTCCTTTCAGTCCAAATACCAGATAGAAATCAACAAAAATACATACCAACACCTATTAGAACACAAATAAATGTGCTGATTGTCTTGTTTTTCTGTGTTCTACAGAATACAAGGTAAGATATTGTGGGATTTTGTACTTCTTAAGACCCTACCCCAGACAGAGTGGGATAAACACGATCTGAATGGTCAGAATATGTCCTCCATGTCTTCTTCTCTGAGGGGCACTGACCTTGTCAACGCATCATGTCCAGGTGAGTGGGCCCGGGGGGAGCCGGTACCTACACTGGGCCCACACTTCCTCAGAATGACATGTGCTCTGCTCTCATTGGTTCTTTCTCACCGGGCTCAAGGCTGACTGTAGGTTTTCTGAGGAGCAGCGTTAGATGTGTGAATATATGTATGAATATTTTCTCTGTATTTCCTTCAGGTTTACCCATATGACATGTTGGTAGTCACCATTAGGGGGCGCCACCAGCTCCCCAATGATGTGGACCGAGCCAGACTAGAGGTGAGCTCTATTGAAACCTTCTACTCTGCATACGGTAGAGTGGACTTAATATCTATTTCGGAGGGGTTTCTGACAGTATGTCTCTGACTATACTAAGCTGTGTTTTTATCTCTGTCTCTCTCTCCCAGCGTCACCTGTCTCCTGAGGAGTTCTACCGGGTGTTCAGGATGACCATGGTGGACTTTGAGCGACTGGCGCTGTGGAAGAGAAATGAGCTGAAAAAACAAGTCAGGCTGTTCTGATTGGACGGAACTAGAGAAACTCAGTTTAGCAGCCTCCTCGGGTCATCTTTAGAGAGTACGCACTGATAGCCATAATAATATTTCCCAATAGTACTCTATATCTAGAACCAAAGCCGAACCAGGTTGGTTCTAACTAATGCAATAGAATACATTTTAAGTCTGGGGTTATACTGGTCAGAGGTTCCCATCCGACCGAAATCCATATTTTAACTCAATATTATCTCTCTTGAGAAAGAAGAAATAACATGTTTGCCAATGCTCTCAGTGTTATTCCAGGGTTGTTTTAATCCTATTTTCATTCCGTGTTTGTATTATCATTATATATTTTACTGCAGTTGATGGCTGTTATGTCATGAGATAACGGGTCGATGCTGCAGGTATGTGGGGCTCTGAGATATGGCCTTATGCACCAAACTGCCCAAACACCAGCAATCTGGCCCAAAAGAACACGCTATCCAGATAACCTGCATTTGCTTCCTTTATTGTCATAGCCTTTTTCTATTATTATTTTTATACTTTCATCACACTGTTGAGCGATGCTTTACGTTTGCTGAAAAACCAAAGTAATAGTATCATCTTTAGAAAAATGGGTTTGTTTGCTTGGCTTTGATTTTGATTGTAATATGCATTAACTGACAGAATGTATTCAGGAATATAAGACCATGCTCCTGCCTACATACTAAAGTTGATTAATTTGCAAAAATAATAGAAAATATCTGAACATTGTATTGTAGTTTTGGGTTAATGTATATAGTCTTCTAAATGTTTGTTGCACCAACAGTGTTTAGTTTACAGTAATTGAAGATTTTTTAGGATTAGATCCGGCTTACTCGTGGAGCTGGGATTGTATTTATGAACGATGTAGATGATTGACTTGTAGATGATTGACTTGAAGATGATTGACTTGTAGATGATTGACTTGTAGATGATTGACTTGCAGATGATTGACTTGTAGATGATTGACTTGTAGATGATTGACTTGTAGATGATTGACTTGAAGATGATTGACTTGAAGATGATTGACTTGAAGATGATTGACTTGAAGATGATTGACTTGAAGATGATTGACTTGCAGATGATTGACTTGTTCTACCTGAGGAGGAAAGGCTGACTGAAAGGATGGGTGACCAGAGGTCTGAATTACAAAGGAATTAGCAGATCGGATCTGAATAAGATTAGATCCAGGATTTGAACTGGGATTCAGTGAGCTCTTCCTTGAACAACACTGCCAGGAAGGGAAATACTGAGCTGAGGGCGCTTTGGAGACGCTGAAGTGGAAGTGATTTGATGGAATTCTCCTGATTGGTCGGTATTGATGCCGGTACAAAGGATAACCAGTGACCTGATTTATATGAAATACAGGATACAGCTGAATCCTAGACGGAGAGAATTAAATTATTACAGATGTGTTAAATTTAAATGATATTGTACATATATCAGAATTCGGAATTCTCCTGTTGTCTTTTGAAGAGGTGACTCCCAAGAATCCACGAGTTGGTGTATTGTCTGGTGAGGACAACCCTCAGAATGGTCCCTTGTCCTCAGCTTTCTTTGAATGGTCTGTTAGGGGGTCGCGGTTGATGCAGCACTGCCTTAATATTAGTAATATTAGTCATACTGACTAGCAGTCATCTAGTATAACTCTTACTGCCGTCTTTATAATGGCTGTTTGTTTTAGCGTGTGTGTGTGTGTGACATAGATTTGTGTGTGTGTGTGTGTGTGGGTGTGGGTGTGTGTGGGATCCAGGTTACTGTGTACATGTGAGGAACGGATGTCCCCGCAAGGAAAGTGAAACCTTAAAAATCGTCCCCAAAGGTTATTATTTTGCTGTTTGCATTATGGATTTTTTTTTTAAATTTAGGTTTTATTTTAGGTTCAAGGCTACCGACTACGGAATAAAGAACAAGGATTTCTTGGTCAGGGTTAGGTCTCAGTAAAACATGAAAAATGTCCCATTTGAGGACGTTCCCTCTAGGTAAAAAAAATGTATGGCTTAAGGGTTAGATTTTGGGTTAAGTTTGCCAGTTGGGTTTAGGCATTTGGTCTAGGTTAAGTATAGGCATTACGGGTTAGGCATTATGTCTAGCTTAAGTACAGGCATTACGGGTTAGGGTTAGGCATTAGGTCTAGGTTAAGTACAGGCATTACGGTTTAGGTTTAGGCATTAGGTCTAGGTTAGTACAGGCATTACGGGTTAGGTTTAGGCATTGTGTCTAGGTTAAGTACAGACATTACAGGTTAGGGTTAGGGGTTAGAGTTAGGATAAGTTTGGTATAATGGGTAGAATATTGAGGTTAATCACATTTTAGGGTGAGATTGAGGTTAGGATTTGGTTAAGATTAGGGATAAGATTAGGGGTCTGGTTAGGAACAGGATTAAGGTTGTGTTCAGGGAACATTTGTTTTTCCTTGCAAGGTTAATGATACTAGACTGTGTGTGAGTGAAAGAGAGTTGTAGGTACTTGTTGATTTGCAATACTAATAAAAATAAACAGCTAACAGAAATAGAAACAATAATGTCATTGCAGGTTCTCCAGAATTCACAATTTAATATTTTAATTTACCATTACTATGTAAACTTTAAGAGACTTTTACATTTGTCTTCATTTGGTTACTGTTTGAAACAATCTTAATATTTATTTCCCTGACAGAACTATTGCTCGACAACAATGTAAATATTTTATTTAAATAAATGCAGTTCACTTGTGAAAATGTGTCCGTGTTCATTGTACAAAGGTGACGTCATGGTGTAGCACGGTAGCCATTCTGAACAGAAACGAGCTCTAGGACCCGGTGAAACTCACAAATGTGACTCATCTCAATGTGTCACCGTGCGCCACACATGGGGCCACGTCGAGTACTGCAGCGAAAACTTGGGGGATATCAATGAATGTCACCGAAGACAGAACGAATTGGGATTAGGAATCACCATCAGATTTGTTTGTAAGTAACGTCTTATTATTTCTAACGTAACAGTATGCCCTGAATATGAACAGTTGAGGTATTGGAAAACCTCTGAGTGAAGAACTGATGGAAACTTTGGGAACATCTGCATATCTGTGGGTGCGAATACCGTGATTACTGCCATTGAGTATAAATAACGAGGTTATGAATGCCTATGTTGGTGAATAGAAGAGTCATCCTCCTGTAATGTCGGCGTAGAAATTATTTAAATGAACAAAGATACAACGTGTTTCGAAGAGGTGATGCAATCTAACGCTAATAGTCCCAGTGGGGCATGTTGATAAGCGTTATACAGGCTGCGTCTATGCGCATCACAATTAACTGTATTTTTGAGGTGACGGAGGCGATTTGTTCATATTGTACGCGTGTATTAATAAAAATAAAAAAAAGAAATCATCCACCCCATATTTTACACTGACATGGGGTCTATACAAAAAAATCTAATGTTGCTGTAATCTCTGTATGTAAAAATGCATTATTGTTTGGTGGAATTTAAAAACAAAACGGTTACTATCGTTTTGGAGAAAATTATTCTCTTTTTGGAGTTGCAACACATCCTGCTTCCACCCAGTCAGCCTCATAGAAATGGACCTTGAACTCGGGGCCGTGTTTCCTGGTTGTCCCCATCTCTCTGCCTCCTGTGCGCTCCGATAGTTAAAGGTTGGGCCACTGGGATGATTGTTTAGGACTTGAGGGGAAACTACAGCACCTGACTTTGTGTCTGGGATGTCAGTCCAGCTGCAGGCTTCATTCACAAACTAATTACAGGAA
Source organism: Esox niger (assembly GCA_016801105.1). NCBI lineage: Eukaryota > Metazoa > Chordata > Actinopteri > Esociformes > Esocidae > Esox > Esox niger. Next base: position 13,516 of record JACXGJ010005782.1, on the reverse strand, counting down.
AAAACAGACATACATGTTTTGTTTCTTGTCACTGTGTGTGTGTGTGTGTGTGTGTGTGTGTGTGTGTGTGTGTGTTTGCATATTTGGATGCATGGGAGTGTACATTTCTGTGTGTTTACAGATTGTGTGTGTGTGCGGGCGCGTGCGTGCGTGTGTGTTTGTTTGTTCACATGCTGTTAACTCCTAAGCTGAATGGAAATTAATTATTTCCTCCCACTCTTAATGGCTCATTGAGAAACTAGGCGAAGCACAAAGACTCACCTTTGCTCAGTGACCTACGTTTTGCACATCCAGTGAGTTCCAGCAGCACCACATTCCCTGTACAGTCTTTGCACATCCAGTGAGTTTCAGCATGCTGCGTTCCAGCAGCACCACATTCCCTATACAGTCTTTGCACATCCAGTGAGTTTCAGCATGCTGCGTTCCAGCAGCACCACATTCCCTGTACAGTCTTTGCACATTTCTGTGCAAGCATTTTAGTCTCTTGACATAGTTCAGAGACAACCTCCTTCCATTCCCACAATGCTGTTGTACACTGGCTCAACACGAGATCTGTTAGTCGGAGACACGCGGGCCATTGACCCAATACCTATGGGTCAGTTTAGATTTGATGTCTTTTCAACAGTTTTTTAGGAATATTACTCATCACCCGTATCTTCATAACTTTGTTATTGTCGGCCTTCCCTTGTCTTCTCCTGGCTTTACCAAGGTCTTGTGAATAACATATGGAAAACGGGAATTATGAAACAATCCTTCCCACCAATCGGTCTCATTACAATAAATGTGATATTCATGTTGTCCTCGTGTGGATTTGGTTCACATGAAAGGAAGTGGAGCCCAAGGTCTTCAGCAACGCTCTGAAAGGAAGAAGACGCCCGGGACAAATCCATACATATGCATGTTAATCACATCAAAGGGGAACGGAGTTAACTTGGATTCCCAAGTAGACAAAAGATGTCCCACAGGATGAGCTATGGACAAACCTTAGATACTTTGTACATAAGGGGCCTCATCAGGATTTTCAATAAATATTCAGACCCTTTTTTTGTACTTTGTAGATGGGGCTTTGGCAGCAATCACAGCTTCATGTCTTTTTGGGTTTGCCTCTGTCAGCTATGCACACCTGGTTATGAGCATTTTATCCCATTCTTCCTTGTTGATCCTGTCCAGCTCTTTCAGATGGGATGGGTGCCATGGATAAATTGTGATCTTCAGGCCCCCCCCACAGATGTTCAGTGGGGTTCAAGTTCAGGCTTTTGCAGGGCCACTCATACACAGACTTGTCCCGAAGCCATTCCAGCATTGTGTTGGTTGTGTGCTTCCGGTCAATGTGGTGCGGAAAGTTCTTAAGCTGTGGATCAGCTTCTCTTTAAGGAACTCATGATTTTGCTTTGCTCATCCGTCCATCAATCCTGACCAGTCTACCGGCCCCTGCAGCTGAGAAGCATCCCCAGAGCACGATGCTCCCGCCACCATGCTTCACTGTAGGGATGCTTCAACACCATTCTTGGTGGTCAATGGAAAGTTCCTTGGTCTTCCAGCATTTCATTATTGCCCTGATATACACTTTGATTTGTGGGACCTTAAAATGTCAGGTGTGCCTTTTTATCAATCCAACCAAGTACATCTGAATGATGATCAAAGCACACAATTTGGAGAGTCAGGAAAAAGGGTATGTACTTGAGATTTTCACTTTGTCGTTATGTGTCAGAATGTTTTTAAAACTAATTATACATTTTGTCTATAACACAACAGAGGGTCAGGGTGGGGGGTATAAAAATAACCCCCACCTGGACCTTCTGACCTGACCTGACCTGAAAAACAGGATCCTACTAATAGAATACACATCAACAGCCGCCATGTGCAGTGGGTGCATTCAGCCAGATTTCTGCCCAGTATTTGGATGTACTGTACTCAGGCACAGATTGTCATGGAGACACGGAGTGGGTGTGGATCAAGACCCTTCTCTGTGCATATGGTGCACCACTATAAATACTCTGGGTCGTAGAGACAAAGCCCCCAGTCTTCTGGGGCTCATGGGCCCTGAAGGGACACATAGGCCTGACACTGTCTGTCTCACACACTGGAATGCCTGTTTGGGACCATCCGGACCCACAGCAGCTCTCTCTTTCTCACACATAGCGGTGGAGTGAAATCATTGGCCGTTATGGAGATATGAACAGGGACACGAGTCGGAGTTCGTCTTGTCTTAAAAGCGGCACGCTACGCTTTGACTCCGGCACGCCTGCGGCCATCGGCGTTCGGGGGGGAACTCAGAGATGCTGAAGGAGCCTTCTGTGCCCGTCGACCCAGAGGCCAAGGGCCCTAACGGGGGGGAGTCGGAGACTCTGACTCGGCCTGGTTTAGGAGGTTTGGCGAACGGAGTCCTCGTTGTCCCCGCTCCAACCTCTGAGACTGTCATGGGAAGCCTGGTTGACGAACAACACCAGAAGGCACGGGACGAGCCGCTCACACCTACATTCATAGCTGGAGGTTCGGAGAGACAAAAAGGAAAATGGCTGAAACATTTTATGAATGATTTGAAGTGAACTCCCTTCTCAGCTCTCACAAAGCGCCTCAGGAAAAGCCACTCAACAATCACCTTCATTGTTCACCCCTCCATTGTGTCAGTAACGTACTGTGGACGAGGCAGCGTTCCGCCATTTCTGTCGAGTCGTTTGGGTTGTTGTTCTCATGCAATTCCCATGACTGCTTGGCCTGACGGTCTTATGATGATCTTCAGCTGAGATCTCCTTCACACAACACAAACACACACAGACAAGAAACACATTTGTACTCCTCCCATTCTCAGACACTATGGTCTATAAAGGGGCAGGCCGTCGGGGCCTAGTTTCTCATTTCACGCTTGTGAATTGGGGATGTATTTTCATGACCAGTGGGAGAGACGTTTCTGGTGTGACCCCGGGGCAATGAAGGTTAACCTTTGTCAAGTCGGGGATCCTTTCGTTTACCGGCACGATGATCTCGCTGCTGGGCTTTCTGCTACGCAAAAGAGAGAATGCTGCATTTACATTAAGTAATTTAGCAGATGCTCTTATCCAGAGTGACTTACAGTAGTCATCTGTTGGAATCAGGCTGTGCCCCTGGAACCACCAGGTCGGGCCCCTGGAGGGCATTGTCATGTACTTCCTGTTTATGTGCAGCAGGCGACCGTTGTCTCATAAATAAACAGTTCTGTGTTGAAATAATGACAGAGCAGCATCCTGAGTCCAAACAGAGACATTCACCGAAATAACTAAGGCTGTAAAAATAGCTGTGCTGTGTTGTGGTTTGTCTTTCATTGTGGTGGTGGTGGTGGTGACCTGACAGGGAGGATGCTGTCTTCGTGTATTTTTAGTCGACTCAAAAATCTAAGTCACTCCGGCCAGTTGTTGTGATGAAGCCCAGACCTTTCATGGACATATTCCCTGGGGATGAGATACATAACTGTTAACTATCTTGAATGTATGTCTGGCAATGCATGGAAAGATGTCTTCCATCCACGGAAGAATGCTCTGGTGTCGTTGCTATGTAATTTCCACAGCCTCCAAGCCCTTTTGGCCCTCGGTCCCCCATCCCCTCTTGTGGTCTGGTGTCTCTCTGGGATTGACCCGGTCCACATTTTTGCTGTTGTCAACATGGAATTACAGCCTCCTCCCCTGAGGGCCACGCGTCCGCCATGTGACCGAGGCCTGAGTGCACAAAGGCTCTCTTTGTGGAAGCCAACCAGAGTCCTCGGTGAGTGTGGCCAACAGCAGGCATCTCGCAACAACAGCTGATGTGCATCTCCGAGCGGGAGCCTGTCCTGTTCTTGGTCCGAAGCTATAGGGAGGACAGGGCAGAGGAGGTCAAAACAAACAACACAGCTCTCCCTCCTAGGCTGGGAAAGATCTCTCACATTTTTTCAGTCCCGAGAGCATAGCTTAATGTCCAGGAATCTCAAATATGAATATATAATTTGAAATGATCACTTTTGCGATGCAGAGAAATAGTTTAAGGCGATATAAAGCCGATGCAGTGATTTGGGGATTTTGGATGTACAGAGGAATAGGAAGCAGGAGGATGGAGTTGATCGAATCTGCGGTTGGCCTAGACGGGAAACCACAGCTGCAGGACATATCCTTTTACCCATAATGCCAATGGACATATCCTTTTACCCATAATTCCAATGGATGCCTCTGGACCACACAGCTGCCACCCCACACCCAGTACATATCAGACGTGTTTGTGTGTGTGTGTGTGTGTGTGTGTGTGTGTGTGTGTGTATGTGTGTGTCTCAACAAGTTTTCATTTCTAGTTACTAACGTTGCGTTATCCCCCTCTCTTCAGGAGCATTGTCGTTGTCTAATTTTGGCCCTGGTCAAAACAACAATGGTATATTGTTAGTGTGCGGAAAGTCTGAGTGCAGAAAGATTGAAAGAGGGCTCAGGATAATATCTCTCTGCGTTGGTGTTCCACACGAGGATGTAGCTCGCTTATGTTGTAGGTGAAATTAGGCTTTTCACGTCATTTGATTTGAACAGAGATATATGGTAAGTACTTATCTGTTGTTGTTTTTTTATAGTGAAAGTACTGGTTAGTTTGATGACTTGTACTTGCTTGAACTATAAGCTAGCTTGCTTTGTTGACCTGAACTCCCAGAAGTACGGCAGGGGTCAGGGGTCATAGTCTTGAAGCGCTCCTCGTGGGTGCAGCTGCGGGCAAAGGTGACTAGACTAGACTAGACTCCTCTCCAAGCACTGTGACAGAACCAAACCAAATGTTCCAACTCCGGGCTCCCCTTCCCAGAGACGGACACAGCAGAACTGGCTGGGGCCCCCAAAGCATGGGGTGCGGAGCAGGAGGTTTAAGGGTGTCGCATGGGAACACTAACAGCGTGGAAATGGGGTGGGCGCGTCCATGCCGTTGGGGTCCACGCGGACAATGGGCCCCTGGAGACGAGAGCCGGTGCTGTGGCGTTACGATGCACCCCACTCTGCTACGACAACACACACATCCTACTGAATTGCATAGCATGCTTCCACTCCGTTCCCCTTGTTCTCATCGGCCTAATGTCTTTCACTCTACCGTGTCTCTTTGGAGGGAGATTAAAATCTCTTACACAATGTTTCTCACACACACACACACACACACACACACACACACACACACATACATCTCTTTTGTATAGCTGAAGAACTAAATATTTTCCTCTTTTGTTTGGCTCCATTTCCTTGTTTTCAAAGGGAAGGAAACAAACCATTCTCTGTGGAAACAATCTGCTGTCCTTCAAACATCTCTCAATGAATCACAGGGAAATGTAATGTGCTTACTGGAAGAGAACGGTCAGCGGCTGCTCTTTAGCTCACAAACAGTTTAAATAAAGTCACACCTGAAGCCAAATCAACCGGGCCAGTGAGACTGATTGCTATGAAGACCCCTGGTATGTCTGTCTGAAACGGACGAAGGGCTGTCCTGCTGTGTTGGCATTGGCAGGCATTTGGCACAGCTAAGTCAGTGGATCTCCGGGGTCACTGGGATTTCCTTATGTGTCAAGTGTAGCTGTGAGGACGTGTCAGAGTGTGTCAGTGTGGTGAGCAGGGAGAGGAGAGAGAAGGAGCTGTTTATATTGAGGGAGGTGGGAGAGAGGGAGAGAAATACAGCTCTGGAAAAAATTAAGAGACCGCTGCAAAATTAACTGTTTCTCAGTTTTTTTTCTATTCATGGATATGTGTTTAGAAAAAGTTTTGTCCTTGATTGAATTCCAGAGGTTTTCAGTGGGGTTCAGGTCTGGAGATTGGGCTGGCCATGACAGGGTCTTAATCTGGTGGTCCTCCATCCACAACTTGATTGGCCAGGCTGAGTTGCATGGAGCATTGTCCTTCTGGAAAAAACAATTCTCAAAGTTGGGGGACATTATCAGAGCAGAAGGAAGCAGGTGTTCTTCCAGGATAACCTTGTACTTGGCTTGATTCATGAGTCCTTCACAAAGGCAAATCTGTCCGATAACAGCCTTGCTGAAGCATCCCCAGATCATCACCGATCCTCCACCAAATTTCACAGTGGGTGTGAGACACTGTGGCTTGTAGGCCTCTCCAGGTCTCCACCGAAACCATTAGATGACCAGGTGTTGGACAAAGCTGAAAATGTTGACTTGTCAGTGAAGACAACCTTACTCCATTCTTCTACGGTCCAATCCTTATGGTCTTTTGCAACCTTCAGCCTGGCTCTTCTTTGCTCTTCATTGATGAAGGGCTTTTTTCTAACTTTGCACAACTTCCGCCCTGCCCCTAGCAGCCTGTTTCTAATCGTCCTCGCCGTGCACTTCACCCCAGCTGCTGTTTGCCATTCTTTTTGTAGGTCACTTGATGTCATCCTACATTTGTTGACTGACATTCAAATGATTTGACAGTCATCTAGGTCAGTTGTCAGTCGTTTTCAGCCTCTGCCAGTCTGTAGCTTTGTTGTCCCCAATGTCGGTTGCTTGATCTGGTTCTTATGAACCACCGTCTTTAACATTTTCAGGATGAAAGTAACCTGACGCTCACTGTATCCCTCTGCCAGTAAAGCCAGAATTGAACTCTTCTTTTCCTCACTCAAACTCCTGTCATGCTGTGGAGTTATTTTTGTATATATATATATATATATATATATATATATATATATATATATATATATATATATATATATATATATATATATATATATATATATATATATATATATATATATATATATATATATATATATATATATATATATATATATATATATATATATATGTATATATGTATATATGTATATATATGTATATATGTATATATGGGCAGGTATATAAAAAGAAAAAGGGGAGTGAGGGAGGGACAGATATATATAAATATAGAGAGGGAGGGATGTATTGAGAGAGATGGAGGGAGAGGGTGGGATATATAGAGAGGGAGAGGAGAGGGGCTGCAGTGTCAAGGTCAGTGGATCAGCCTAACCCCCCCCACCGGAAATCCCCTCCGGAGGGAAGAATCCAACCCAACCCAAAGCTGTTCCTGTTAAATGGAAACCTTTTACTGACTGACTGTGCGTGCAATGAGAGACACATTGTGGTTTCTTTGATATCTCCCAGAAATCTGTAATTTAATTGCAAGTTGTTAACCCCATCACGTAATTCCTGTCAGAAGTCAGCTTTGACTGATCTTCCCACATCCCCTCTCGTCATGATTCAGTTTCTGACAGCAGAGACCAAGCCTTGGGAAGTGGAACACCTCATAGACGAGTAAAGATGAAATTTAGAGATTGTGCACAACCTCAGAGAGGGAGAGTCATAAAGAGACAGATCAAGGGAGACAGTGAGAGTCAGAGAGGGAGGCAGAGACAGAGAGAGGGAGACAGAGCAATAGACAGAGAGGGAGATCGACAGTAGCTGTAACACTGCATGTTACACCAGTTGTTTCTGTGACCCGTTTCCATGAGAATCGGGTAACCAGTGCAGCTCAAACATGATTGTGACCCTAACCAATCAGAGTCATTTACATTCCCTCGCCCATTCATCCCTTAAATATCTGCAGCGTTGTTACAACACCGTAACAAGCTCGTACTGTAAACCTCATGGTTTGAACCCTGAGATCTGGAAGCTCTGGAATGAGACTCTATACCACCAGTATGACAGCTCTCCTTTACTGTTATAATTGTGTTGGTTAATAATAGCAATAAGGCACATCAGGGCGCTGTGGGATATTGCCAATATATCATGGGTAAGTGCCTTTATCATCAGGAAATGTGTGTTCCCCCCCCCACTTGCTTTGGCAATGTAAACAAATGTTTCCAATGCCAATGAAGCACTTGAAATGTAAATGAATGGAGACAGAGAAGGAGCGAGAGTGGAGGGAGAGAGGAGGAAGAGCGAGAGGGAAAGAGAAGGAAGGAAGAGAGGGAGTACAGGAGGAGGCAGGGTGTGACAGCAGGATTCGTGAGCCCATGTAACTAGAAGATACAACACCAGGGAAGGAGGGAAATGAGTCTGAATGACAGTGACACCGCAGCCAAACTGTGTGTCTAGAGCCCGGAACTCTTCCACACAACTGCTCCGCTAATGTGTGGATTACCACGGTGTTTCTCTCTGGAACTGTGTTTGGAAAATGGTGGGGATCTGTGCCTCGTCAGCTGTCGAAGCCGGTAAGAAACAAAATTGACTGTGTGCTTGTATTGTTCTGATTTGACTGGCCAGTGTCGCCTCTGTCTATGGGGTGTGTTTGTCCCATTCCTGATAACATTTGAGTTGGAAGTGAATGGCTGTGCATAGACTGTATTTACAGTCTGATGGCTGGTCCTACAGAATACCGTATCTTCACTTTGTGTGGTAATGTGTTTTTCAAATCATAATCTCTAAAATGTGACTCTTTAGTCAAGAGTCATAAAGTTCATGTAATTGGCCAATTTATTTCCCTTGCTTGTTGATTTATTCCAAGGAGAGATTCGTTTTTAAGGGGATTTGTAATTCACGCTGTGATGCCCGACTGGCTTCTTTAGATGGCTGTCCTCATAGGAGCGTTGTTTCAAATATAAATGTCTTAATCTGTTAATCTTGTTGCCGTTCACACAGTAAGGTTTAACAGGACCCTTCACACACACAGTAAGGTTTAACAGGACCCTTCACACACAGTAAGGTTTAACAGGACCCTTCACACTCACAGTAAGGTTTAACAGGACCCTTCACACTCACAGTAAGGTTTAACAGGACCCTTCACACACACTGTAAGGTTTAACAGGACCCTTCACACACACTGTAAGGTTTAACAGGAACCTTCACACACAGCAAAGAGAGTAATTAGCCTCCATGCTGGACTTTCTTTAGGATAATCACTTAAATGTTTCCTTACCTTTTCCAACAAGACAACCGCAGACATTCGGACCACCCTTGACGCTAAGGTACACAACCCCCAAACAGCCCTCTTTCTGGACCACATTCATCTGATATCATAGCAGTTGAGCGTTTTGCCACGTATGTTCACTCCTTGTTTTCCGACGTTAAGGTTTTCTGGTGTTATTATGAAGTGTCCCCTGGTAATGAATGAAACCACCAGAGCGGACAGATCCAAAAGGGATTCTGACCATACAGCGAGGTTGACCCATCCCTACCAGGCCTCCAAGCCCAAAGCATTTCAGGTCGGCCCTTTGAAGGTGCTCAGTCTATTGGCGCAGGAGATTGTGGAGTGCCTGTGGGGCCGGGAACCAAACCGTAGAGATAAAGACAATAACTTTCCCGGGTGAAGCTAAAGAAACATTCCCATATTGCAGGGCTTAGTCTGGGCCCAGTGAAAACAATCTCTCAGATCCAGGGACCTCAAAGAAAACAGGTGGTGATCATTGAGATTAGTGTCTCCTGAGTTTCTCAGTCAGTGTGTGTGTGTGTGTGTGTGTGTGTGTGTGTGAGACAGATTCTACTCCAGGGGAGGCCCAATGCCTGGCGGTACTCTGGGCTCCTCACAGGTCCTGGAATGTCCCACTACAGATAAGATAGGAGATGCGGAGCCCCCCCATCTGCTAAAGAATGAACTCATCACCAGGACTTGATTAACAGATATTTTTGTGTGATTAACCAGTCCAGTCACAGGTTTGAGTTAGACACATGGAAAAAACATTGATTGGAGGTCAGTCATCCAACATGTGAAGTTCTGTCAGAGTTCAGCTTGGAATTGACTTGGAGCAGTCTTCCATTGCCTGGGGCAAGTGTCCGGAGCTGTCATTCAAGTCAAGCCTGCTCTTGAAGCTGAGCCGATATGGAAGTTGTTTTGTGAACTGATAACAACCCGAAATGGTAAAATTCTGGTAGACAGGTCTTCCTGGTTCCTCCCCTTTGTGGAGGTAGAAACTGCTCATTTAGATTTTGAAGTGGTTAGAATCTCTGTGCAAACCAAACATGATGTTGACTTGATCAATAGGTAAGGCTGGGGATTTCCAGGAAATTATGTTTTTTACCGTAGTGACGGGCCAGTGTATTGCATTTTCAGAGATTTGTTCATAATTCTAAATGTGTTGCAATTCTGTACAGCGTTTGTATTGTGATTCATTATTTCAAACAGGTCTGCTTCAGTGAGATAAGAAAGCCTTTAGAAAAGGATTTGGTGAGCCTGAAAATAAGTGCTAATACCTCTAAAGCTCAAAAGGGAAAATATTGGAGTTTTATTGCAGGTTCAGTCTGGTGCAATTTTTTTTATTGTGGAGTTGTCAATACTGTCACATTATAAGGGTGCAGGACACAGGCGCAGAGGTTCTTCAGATGAAGTTTGTTTGATCCAGGAAAATCCAAGAACATGAGAAACAAATGTCATATCAAACACGCAGCCGTGACAGACAAGAAACACTAAGGCCGGAGGAACTCAAACAGAGATATAAGGAGAAACACTAATTCCGGAGGAACTCAAACAGAGATATAAGGAGAAACACTTAGGCCGGAGGAACTCAAACAGAGATATAAGGAGAAACACTAAGGCCGGAGGAACTCAAACAGAGATATAAGGAGAAACACTAAGGCCGGAGGAACTCAAACAGAGATATAAGGAGAAACACTAAGGCCAGAGGAACTCAAACAGAGATATAAGGAGAAACACTAAGGCCAGAGGAACTCAAACAGAGATATAAGGAGGGGGCAAACTAGATCCAGGTGAAAGCAATTCACTAACAAGATTAAACTGAACAAAGAAACAGGAAAAACTAGAACCAAACAGAAATGTAACAACTGGCACAGCACACTGGATACAAAACACTATAGTATATGATTATAAACGATGTAACATACTCCAATAGATGAAAGCCGTTTAGATCATAATCCCTTAGAGACTGATAGATTACATCATATCACACCCGTTTCTACTCCGTCAGACCATAGATTATAATACTGCCACTGTGTCTACATAACCAGAGGTCAGAGGTTACCCATGAAGAGAGCATGTTGTTGCCTTTCTGGTTTGCTGGAATGGACGAGTTGACAGAACTGACCCAGCGCTTACAACCACTGGTTGATTTGCTCAGCGACTGGTGCGATCTCTTGAACCTGCCGCTCATGGTTTCAGACGTGACCTCTGACCTGTGTTCTGTGTATGGCCCCTCCCTCCCAGCGATGGAGCACCTGGTGAGTGAGCTGAATGTGTTGCTGAAACTGCTGGACCATGAGAGCGTAAGCACGGCCACGGCAGAGAAGATGAACGAGGTCCGGAGCCTCATGGAACAGCTCCAGCCTGCAGGTTAGTGCTTGTCTGCGTGTTTCAGAGCGAGGGAAATGAAGGACGAGGAAGAGGGAGAGAAGGAGAAATAGGGCATGGTACTGGAGTGGTGGGAGAGAGCATTTCTTTTTATTTGAACATGTTGTCCATTTCCTTTCCTGTTCAAGTGAACGGATCTGACTTCGTGTATGTGAACACCTCCCTTTACGGCAATGGCACCAGCTTCGTGGAATCACTGTTCGAGGAGTTTGGTGAGTTACATGTACTGTCTGTAGCATTTCCCATTAAAGGAGAACTTGTCTTAGGTGACACTGCACCGATTCTTATAAATGAGGCTGTTACTTTGTTCCAAAAGACCTGCGTGATCTTAGAGCTTCTCCAGAAGAACTCAAGGACCCGGTCGAGGAGGAAACCTCCAAAACAACACCCTCTAAAGTAAGTCGACCTCTTTGACCGTAGCGTGTGAACGCGTCACTGTAACCATAACGACCCGTTGGTCTGGGCATTTTCACCCACCCTAACCCTCGTCCTCCAGAGTCCAACTGACACCCCTCCTCCTCTGCCAACCACCCCACCTCCAGAGGATTACTATGAGGAGGCCGTGCCCCTGGACCCTGGCATCGCGCCCCAGTACATCACCAATGTCAACACACACAGTGAGTAACCACCCTAGACACCCGAACCATCTCAAGAACCCTGCTATGGTTGGATTAGACCTGAACAAACTGACTGACTGATCCGATAACTTGGTTCCGTATCGTCCTTCTAGTCACCGCAAGCCCTCAGAACTCCGTCGAAGACGCGTACTATGAAGATGCTGACAACAATTATCCCACAACGCAAATGAACGGCCCACTGAAGAACTCCTGTGAGTAGGAAGTCGCGTGGTTCTGTCGTGTCCAATGGCCACCCAGGGCCACATTCGCGTGTCTTGTGGAACCGACCCATTGGTTACCCCCCCCCCCCCCCCCCCCCCCCCCCCCCCCCCCCCCCCCCCCCCCCCCCCCCCCCCCCCCCCCCCCCCCCCCGTTGTCCCCCAGACGCCGATTCAGACGCGCTCAGCAGCTCCTACGAGTCCTACGACGAGGAGGACGAGGAGGCGAAGGGCCAGGACCGGACTGGCGGGCGGTGGCGGTCTGAGGAGAACGCAGTGGGACCCGTGAAGGACTGCCGCATCTGTGCTTTCCTGCTGCGCAAGAAACGCTTCGGCCAGTGGGCCAAACAGCTGACCGTCGTCCGTGACAACAGATTGCAGGTGACTTGGACCGGGCTGCTCTTTGCTGTATTGCTGTAACATTCGTTACTCAGTGGCCGACCGAGCCCGAGGTTTTGGCAGAGATGTGTGGCGGCCGGTGACCCTTTCCCGTCTGCCCCCCCCCCCTCCACAGTGCTACAAGAGCATCAAAGATGGCAGCCCACACATAGAGCTGCCGCTGAACCTGTGCAACGTCATCTACGTCCCCAAAGAGGGGCGCCGCAAGAAGCACGAGCTCCGTTTCTCATTGCCTGGCGGTGAGGCCCTGGTCCTGGCCGTCCAGAGCAAGGAGCAGGCCGAGAGGTGGCTCGCGGTGATCCGGGAGGTGGCCAGCCAGGCCAGCGGCGGTGACGGGCTGGAGGGCTCGTCCTCACCCATGATCCAGAGGAAGATAGAGCTGGACAAGGTGAGTGTGCTAATCTCAGTAGGCCTGTAGGAACCCCCAACGAGGCCCCTCTGCACCGCATCCTCTGGGTCTTTGGCCCTGGGCAGCTCAGACCGACTCTGTTCCTGGTGTTTTCACAAGCTATCTTTCCCGTCCACATACATCACCATGCCACGCCGAGTAGCCAGACGGAATGGAAGCAGACAGGCATCCTCTGTGTTTGACAGGACCAGTGTAGCCTGCCTGGTCTTTATCTGTTAATTGATTGTGTGTTTACTCAGCGCGTCGATGTTCGTTTAGCGGGGAGCTGGCTGTTGGCCGACAGTGAGAAATAACCCTCTGTCAAAGTGAGAGGCTGGTAATCACTGACTGAAACACAACCTGTAGGAAAACAGAGCCACTTGAATGGAGCCTGAATGAAAGGCTTTCGACAGACAGTCTGTGGGACCCATTCCAGGGATATTCTGAGATGGTATTGTTTTTAAGGCAGTGTGCCACAATGTCCCAACTGGTTAACACTGTGTTATTGCAATGTGTGTGTACACACTGCTATCCTATACTCACTAGAATAGTAACCCATGACAAATCATGATTAGTGAGGACATTTAGCTAGGAATTGCTTTTTTACACTTGGGGTTGTGGTTATAATGGGGTTTTAGGGGTTATGGTTATTATGGGGTTTTA
>JACXGJ010005781.1:0-37468 GCA_016801105.1 Esox niger | reverse complement strand
GAAACCGGCTAGCGATATAACGCAATTACAGGAAATGCAACAGAATTATGTTCAACACCTGTTCTCTTTTGTTTCTGACTATTCCAAGCAGGTCATTGATTCACTTCCCGCACCGGGAACAGAGTCGATTCACTCTTTTACACCAGGTGATTATGTTCTGGTACGCAGTTTAAAACCTGTGGTAACCGGAGGAGAACCGGGTTACGGGAGCCCAACACAGGTCCTCCTGGTGACACGGACAGCTGTTAAGGTTAAAAGCCAACCTCAGCGGATTCATGCATCCAGGATTAAAGCAGCACTTCCAGCTCCTAATTAGGGGAAGGAAGACATTGAAAAGAACCCAAGAAGGGGGTGATTTCCATTATATAAATGTATGAATCGTATAACCGTAATTATGTATTCATTTTCTTTTATTCTTCTACAAAGGTCCAGGAGAGACGAATATTAACACGGAGGGACAGGTTCTATTTCCAGCTCCTCTGTGTCATCTGCTTCGTCATTCAGTTCTATTGACAATGTTGACTAAAGTCTAAAGTCAACAATAGAGGGGATGAGATAATGTGATAATGCATACTATTTTCAATTAAGTGTAATTGTCTCAGGATTCGACATATTGGAACACCACTACCTCCATCTGTCAGATAGAACCCGTGCGACCAGGGAGAAGCACTGTGGTTCCTCTGATTAAGACTGAAGAAACCTTTGTCTTGAACATTCATACCTCTGTTATTATTTCACATGCAGTTTGGAATTCTCAAGAACCAAACATTTTTACATCATTGTAACTACATTATTGTCATTTCTATGTATGATTTTCATGTTACACTAGTCATATTGATGGGTAAACTTGAAGTTATGTGATCATATTATGTTATTGGCGCTGACATATACTTCTATGAGGAATTTTGCCTTCATAATAAGGTTTTGCCCACATAGAGAGTAGATGGCATACACTTAGATAGTCATGCACTGGTCTTTTACTCAAACCTAGTCAATGGAGGATTGAGATGTTTGGTCTTGCATGATCCAGGTGAATGAGAACTTAGGCCGCTCTTGATAATTGTATATCCGAGTCCAGTTGGATTCACATGTATAACCTGTAGAGGGGGCTGACTTCTCAGTCACATGGTAGAGATAACCACCTATTACTTATGAACACCACTAATGAAATCTACTTGTATTATGATAAGTATGTATACTATGAAGCATAATGACCTTACATAGTCAAGCAAATGTTATGATAAAAAAAAAAAAAATGCTTCAAAAAAAGGGTGCAACTGATAGTATGTATTTTTACATGAGGTCAACAAATCAGTGTTTCTACATGCGTTCAACAAGCTTAGCAGTGTTTACATGGGGGGCTCAGACCCATCCTTAGGAATGTGGAGCCATGGTAACCATACGATGAAGACGTTAAACTGTCATAGGGAACCATCTCTTAATGTATAGCACATGTGGCACATTTCCTGTTTGACCAGTATAAAGACACATGTAACCCTTTGTTCGATGATTCTTATACTGATTCAGCTCATGCTGCTGAATAGGTTAAGATCCCGGTACCGTATTAATAAATTATTGTATTAAACCTTCCACTAGGTTTATCCTGCATACTTCTTTTATAAGCATTCACACTAGTATCAATACCAAGATAAATCAGATTAACACCCAGTGTGGTTCTGGGATTTTTACTCACCGTTCTTGTGATCATTTTGAGCCTATGGTGTGAGATCTTGCATGGAGCACCAGATCAAGGGAGATAGTCAGTGGTCTTGTATGTCTTCCATTTTCTTAAAATTGCTCCCACAGTTGATTTCTTCACACCAAGCTGCTTACCTATTGCAGATTCAGTCTTCCCAGCCTGGTGCAGGTCTACAATTTTGTTTCTGGTGTCCTTTGACAGCTCTTTTGTCTTGGCCATAGTGGAGTTTGGAGTGTGATTGTTTGAGGTTGTGGACAGGTGTCTTTTATACTGATTACAAGTTCAAACAGGTGCCATTAATACAGGTAACGAGTGGAGGACAGGGGAGCCTCAAAGAAGAAGTTAGGTCTGTGAGAGCCAGAAATCTTGCTAGTTTGTAGGTGACCAAATACTTATTTTACCGAGGAATTTACCAATAAATTCATAAAAAATCGTACAATGTGATTCTCTGGATTTTTGTTTCTCATTTTGTCTCTCATAGTTGAAGTGTACCTATGATGAAAATTACAGGCCTCATCTTTTTAAGTGGGAGAACTTGCACAATTGGTGGCTGACTAAATACTTTTTTGCCCCACTCTAAGTTACTTTTGCATACAATCATTAATGATGTTAAATTCAAACAAGCAATTTCAACATGCATGATCAATGATTAGACAACATTAGTTTATTTGTTTCAGTTAGTTTTTTGGTCGCTAGTCTTCCTTCCTGATCTTCTGGATAATTGAATAGCAATCATGTTTATGTGTCAGTCGTTGACTCACCACAATGGAACAAGGCCCCTTCTAAGTTTGCCATTTACCATCATGGCTACTCCAGGCTATAATCTGTGAATGGAAGTGAGAATCAGTGGGGAACCAGGCAGTGTGAGCGTTTCCTGAAGATTAGAGATCAAAATTAAACTATTAAAATATTAAATATTAAACTGATCAGGGTTGTATCTGTTGATGTCAATTCTGCAACACAAGCATAGAAGAAACATTAGCAGACATAGAATTACCCGTTCTCCCTTTTGTCATGCACAACATTCGGTTTAAACTAGAGATACTAATTAATCACTGTTGTTTTCTCTCCCTTTTGCAGTGATGACATTGAGAGGACGTAGGCTTGAGAAACTTAAAACAACACAGATGTGCTGACTAACTCTGAGCAAAGGAGTATCGATAGGACGCGTTGCCTGATACTGATGGGCCCCACACATCCTGTCCATACCTCCTGATAGGAGTTGCCCATGTTATTGTCACAGGCTTGATGGATAGGACCATTGACCATAGGCTGGAACATACCATACAAGGGTCATTTGTATGATAAACCTTTCTTATTGGACGGTATTTGACTGTGTAATGGCTGGTTATAACCATTGGCCGCCTCCTTGTATTCTGGTATATTGATTGCGTTCTTTCTGTATTCACTTGAGAGAGAGAAAGTAAAGAACTATGAAAGGTTAACATCGACGTCTCATGCTGAATAAAAGATGTCTCTCCCCTGACTTCTGGTTGCATTACTTTTGTTCATGGATATCACCTGGACGGAAGCTAACAACATATACGCTGAGTAAAACCAATGAGGTAAGTTTAGGTTGTCATCTATACATACTCAATTACCCTGCAGTTGGCATAAAAATGCTTGGAATGTTATAAAAAATGTGTTGTTGTTGACTAATGTCCGTTAAAATGATATACTTTTCCACAGGTGTTCCTGTTCTTTAATCAATGAACCCGGCGTGGAGAGTGTGTTTCAGCTTCTAGCAGGTTTTGTGAGTGCAGTTATTTATGAAAATGTCAGATTCTCCCTTTCATTGCTGATGTTGCCTCTGAGTTATTTGCGTTGATGGGTGTGCTGATTCTCGTCCTTCCTTGAGCTGGCATGTCATTCGGATCCCTCGGTGGTGTTGATCTGGTCGGCATTGGCTGGCCTGGATCCAGGTGTCCTTTCCTTGAGATGCAGAACTCTCGTCCTTTCGGGCCAACTGCACTGGCCTGTAATCAGTCAGAGGTTGCTTCCTTTGCAGGAACCTGGATCAGTTTTCTTTTCTGCTGTTTTCCTGGTCAGCAGGACTTGGTTGGGGCCTCCCAATGGAATCCTTCCATTTCCTCCAGTAGACATTTATTTCAGGCACTCATGTCTCTTTATGCCTCCCATCCCGATTCTAGCTATAATATGAATTTAGCTAATATGTTTCAGTTACAAGTTTCCATTTTGACCTAGTATAACACAACCTCTATATCAATGCATATCAAAGTCTAAATTTAAGTATGAAGTTATTCCCCAGTCCTCTCCCTTTGCCTGGCACATTGTCCTGTTGTTGTCTTTGTCCATATCGACCCAAAAGCTTCTCTGCCTTGATCGTTATGCTGTAGAAACTTTGACAGAAACACAGTCTCATCTTCTTCTGTAGTGAGTCACTCTGCACCCCAAGTCTGTTGCTGCTGGGTACAAGGCTCAAGGTTAAATTTCAAGTTGTGCTGTTCTGTCTCACTGTTGACTGGAGATGTGTTCCAGACTTAACAAGGTCAGGCCTTCCGCCACTTCCCCAGCAAAATGTGTGATATGCCATGAATCCGGTTCTAGAACTCAAAAGGTGCCAAAGGGAAAGGTTGCAGGAGGTTTCACTTCACATTATTGTTCCCAATTCAACACCATGCATTGAACTAGAAGTCTGCCACACTGTCCTTACAGGAGAAAGGAGAAGACAAAACATTGCATCAGTTTATCTATTCTCCTGGTCCCTAATATAAAGACTACCGCAATACTAAAAATAACACTCAACTAATAATGAAATGGTGGGACTGAATGTCAGAAATAAATACCAGAGTTGTGTATTATAACAAATTATAACAAGTGATTTTACAATTTTTTCAAAGAATGATACATTTCGATAAAAACAAAAATGTGTTATGCGGTGTCACTAGCTAAGTTTTTAAGACCTCTCTATATTGTTTATGGATAAATTAGGGTAATGTTGCCAAAGTGGATGAATTAGTATAACCATGGTCAAATTAATACATACAGTTATTTTTTTTCTCTGATGGCAGATCTTTTTCTGCTGTATGGGTAGTGTTTTACAAAGGTTTATTCAACAGAAAAATGTAATGGCCGAAATAGAAATGAACCAAATTTGCTTAAAGAATAATAATAATGAACAAATATCAAATTTACAAATGTAGTAGGGTTTCGCCGGTGAATGGCAAAAAAAATATTAAATGAAAGTCCAACTCCCCTCAGATCTCCCCATGTCTTGATGACTGGCTCCTGGTTAGGGCAGTGGAGGATGTTGGGGTCTCCTTTGCTTGATCCTCTCCATTCATCCAACCTTCCTAGTTGTTACATTGGAAAACGGTAGTGCTTTAAAGCCTTATTGATGTTACTGGTTTCCTCTAGTTATGTTGTTAGCCATTCTGGTGTCCCACATTTGACGTGTGTGTCCACTACTGTCTGTGCTATACTTCCCCATGACCCCAAAAAGTCAAGTGTCCCTGTTCCTATGAGTCAGTCCAGATGGTTACCTCTCCTTCAGAGTTCCACTCCTGGCTGGCGTCAATGGCCCAGCCTTGGACTCTCTGTTTTATGTGGCATAGTCTGTCACCCACCTCTCCTAGGCTGTGGTGAATCTGGAATCGTAAGTGTCCAACACTCTTACTCTGAACCCAAGGTAGTCTCTCATAAGTCTGGGCTTGGTTTGGCCCTGGAATGATCTTGACCATAGGTGTGAGGCACCCCTTCATTGGACAAGGTGTATCAGTGATTCAGGACTCCTACATTGTAAGAAAAATAGAAACATGTCTTCCTCTTCCCCCCTTTTCATTTACTTTGAGAGGAAAACAAAAAATAAAACAATTGAAATTGAAGTCATTTTGGTCATTTAATATAATTATCCTTATTTTATCAATGTAGATGTGTAATGCGAAAAGTTGTCAATGCAAAATAGCATTACTCCATTAAAACAAATAAAAATCATGATTCAGACATGTGACTTCTATAAGATCCTAACCAAATAAACAACAACACTTTCTGAACCTGACTGGGTTATTTAGGAACAAAATAAAAGACAAAACAACAGTCTCCTAACTAGCTTGCCAATTAAAATGTTAGAAACAGCTAAACGAGTCATGTTTATACATTATCCCATCACACAAACTGACACAACAAATTCCTCACAAGTGCTTAAGTTTATCGTAGACCTGTAACTCCTACTCCATCTTATTCTTCTGTATTTTAGTTAACAAAGTTCTTCTCCCCCATTTTTCACCCTATCAAACTTATGTCATGTGGACATCCCTCTCGACACTGAGGGGAGAAATACATTGTTACTACAACTCCAAGATGTAATTATGTTTTATATCATGTCCCCAAATAATCCAACCTTAAAGCATTTGTGAGGACGTTGATTTTAAAATTGGGTCAGCATGTCTAGATTTGTAAACACACAGAAAACCCTTCTTAATTAGTTTAAACCTATGTTTATAATGTAGCATTTTAAATCATAGTCAAATAAAATCAAAACATCCAGCTTACTTTCAATATACCGTCCTCTCCTGAAGACATTTGGGTTTAAGGTCAAAAGATGAGTATGAGTCAAGAGTTCAGAATTTCAGGTTTCATTTCCTGGTATTCACATCTAGATGTCTTAAACAACCCTTGTCTCATACTCATCTTTTGATCTTGAACACAAATGTCTTCAGGAGAGGACGGTATATTGACAGTAAGCTGGATGTTTTGATTTTATTTGACTAAACAAAACCAAAGGAATTTCCCTTGCCATTCTAATACTTTTGGAGGGGGCTGTAGCCTACCATAACCATGTAAATGTATTCATTCGTTTTTCTTATAGAGACTAAATTGGGAATAACCGTTTTACAAATGTCATCAGGAATGTAGCACACATTTCCTTTCTCTCTTTTTATCACTGATGTCATTAACTTGTAAATCACCAAACATCCAGACATACAAAACAAATGGCACAAATAAGCAGGTTTGCAGTTAATTGTTAGTTAAGCAGGCAGTTTGGAACATTTGGACATAACACAAACACAACATTTAAACGTACACACACAAACACAATACATTTTACATGGGCCAGTTGTTTCTTACTTAAAGTGAGTTTTGGTCATGTTTCATAATTTAGATGAGCTCATAATTTAGAAATAGCCAGTCCTGCATTTTTATGTACAGAGTTCTCCAGAGTTCTCCCATTGAGAAAGCAACCTCAGACGACCATTATCTCAAATAGTGCACTATTTTCTTCAGACTAAAATCTTAATTTCAGATATTAGCAAACAGCGAAATCTTAGCAAGCAAAAGCTATAAACAATTTTGTGGCTTCTGCCTTTAATCTAGTTGAATATTGTATAGTACCAGAATGGAAATGACCCATAAGCAATTCAGCTCTATTAAAGGGCCTGTCTTATGTATGTTGCATATGGGCATTCCCTTCAGATTTTTTACATGTTCTCGGAAGTCCTGGAGCAAACCAAGTCTGCCTATATTATCTATAATCCACCTTTTCCCGTGTGGCACACTATGAGCCACTCGGAAAGACTGGGCAGGAGTGAGACTGGTGCAACAGGTTTACCGGACCGGAGTCAAAGCTGCACAGCCGGCTGTCACCCAGATTTGTTTGTCAGTCTCAGTGACAGAAGTCTGCAGGTCACGGCTATGGTTTACAGTGTAACCTGGACACAGATTGACATATTTAGTAGCAGAACGAGTTACAGCAGCAATAAGAGGCATCTGAGCAGGCTCCTACGCAGCTTTGTCTGCCATGGAGTTACCTATGGACACCCTGTCATTACAATCTGTATGCGCAGGGCATTCGATAATAGCAAGATGTAAGCTTCTAGCAAGTAATAGCTTCTATAAAGTCTCCAACCTGTAGAGTCATACATGTACCAGGAGAGTTAAGCATATAGACCTGGTACCACTTTTGTTCAATATGTTCAATGAAATGGCCTAGACAGGAGAGCTAGTGACAAAGGATGTACAAACAGACTAGTTATGATAAGGTTAGCTTAGTATGTTTATCACAGATAATAGAAATAAAACACAAGTACAGTGGTGTATTTGCAATGGTTTCACACATGGATTTCCCCATGATAGTTATGTAAGTTCTTTACCAATATACACACAATACTCACTGTATTGAGCACACACACATTCAAACACCCATTCAATGCCGGCCATTCATACTTCTGTTAACAGTGTAGAGATTTTTGGCCCCTCACTTAAAGCATTTTGGATATAACAGATAATTATTTACATTTTCCCTAATTTAGGACCAGCCTTGGGCTTGGCACATAGGGGTTCGTCAACCACCTCTATTGCAACCCACCAAGGGGAGTACTGTGACCCAAATGGGTGTGCATCACACACCTATCTTATCACATGCTTTAGTTGATAACCAGTCAGTTCCCTCAAGTATAAGTTCTTGGGAATTCCCTCACATACAAGAGAATCTTGGGAACCTCACAGTGACTATACTATATTTATGTTTAGGAGTCCCTTAATGATTATTCTTTGCTATCAAATATTCAGTTACAGTCCAAATCTCTCATCTTTGTTCTTTAATTTCTTATGGAAGGATTTTCTATATATCTTAATTTTAGTACAATACAAAATTATGACAAAGAAACAACAATGAAACATGTATGATCCGTAATCAACTGTTATTTTGCTTGAATAAATTGGACTTAGTCACTGGTGCAGATGCAAACAATTCAACTCAAAACAGACTGATATGAACTTCCTGCTAATTTTGTGAAGGGGTTTCGCTTACCTATTTATGATGTGCACAGTTCAGTCAGCTGGAGAGAGTTGAAAAGCAGACAATGTTGTGGTGAAGACATTAAGTCCCATCTGGGTCGCCAAATTGTGGAAGACGGACAATGTTCGATATTTATGAAGCAAAAACTCCTTCAGGCATTAGCATAACAGTTAATAATTTCCGGTTTAATCGTATAAACGGGAACAAGCATCATGAAAAAAAGAGTACTAGTACAGTGACCAACACAGAGTGGTGTCATGACAGTTGTTCTGATTATGGCATTTCAGGTTCAAGCATATATTCTCTACCAACAGTACAGGTGACAATATCAGCACTTGCAAAAATGTACATACAAAGAATTGTTGTTGCCACGATATAGCCTAGAGAATGCAAGATTGTATTTGATACACTGCTGATTTTGCAGGTTTTCCTACTTACAAAGCATGTAGAGGTCTGTAATTTTTATCATAGGTACACTTCAACTGTGAGAGATGATAATTTTTAAATAATTATTTGGTATTTTATGGCATGACATGAGTATTTGATACATCATAAAAGCAGAACTTAATATTTGGTACAGAAACCAAGATCTCGCGATACATAGCCCCATCCATCCTCCCCTCAATACGGTGCAGTCGTCCTGTCCCCTTTGCAGAAAAGCATCCCCAAAGAATGATGTATCCACCGCCATGCTTCACGTTTGGGATGGTGTTCATGGGGTTGTACTCATCCTTCTTCTTCCTCCGAACACAGTGAGTGGAGTTTCGACCAAGACACTCTATTTTGGTCTCATCAGACCACATGACCTTCTCCCATTCCTTCTCTGGATCATCCAGATGGTCATTGGCAAACTTCAGATGGGCCTGGACATGCGCTGCCTTGACAGGGTGACCTTGAGTGCGCTGCAGAATTTTAATGGTTTTCTTTGAGACTGTGGTCCCAGCTCTCTTCAGGTCAGTGACCAGGTCCTGCTGTGTAGTTCTGGGCTGATCCCTCATCTTCCTCATAATCATTGATGCCCCATGAGGTGAGATCTTGCATGGAGCCCCAGGCCGAGGGAGATGGACCGTCTTCTTGAACTTCTTCCATTTATAGAGGCATTAGAAAAGCAGACAATTCTAAAATGTACATTAGTTCAAGAAACATCCATAACAACCAGCATTCTATAAACACAATAAGAAGGGTAGAAAAAACGTTTAAGCACATAAAATAAAAACATGATCATATGTAGGACATATGTAGGTGATTTAGGGCCAGACCGTGGTGGATAGACCAAGACTGAGTAATGCGAGTAAAACAATGTGGCGCCATACATAAGATCAGGCGTTAAAACAAAATGGGCAAGCGTTTGAAAAGTCAATTTCTAGAAATAACCAAATAAGCATATAAATACACATGCATCATCACACTGAGGACTCCAGTCCTGAGGCAATGAAGCAACAGCGTTACCAAACACCTTGCAGCAGGATATTATGTTGGGAGAAAAAAAACACCCTCAGAATGAACGTGTCCACTGGGTGCACCACAACAATCCCTGTAAAAGAATCCAAAGCTAACCAAATGCAATTTCCATGGAGTTCTTAAGCAACTCAATTTCACTAATTTCAAAAGGACTCATACAGTTTGCAATGCATGGACCATTGCCATCATGCTGCATCATCCAACTTGGATGCAAGCATAACGACAAACCAACCGCTACGAAACACATAAAATGCACAGCCTCATGCATTACCCAAGTGCCGTTCATACCATCGAAGACCGCCCTCATGGAGGTCAATCTGTGTCTACTGCCCCGCATGTTCAACATGGAGGTGCACGGGGACACCGTGAGAAACCCCATCTCTACAAGCCAGTCGTTTACCCATTGAAACGTGCGGCATTTGGTAGAAAAGGTCAGCGAAAAACAAGTATATAAAATGATTAATGGTTGAAATTAGAACACCATGTGACAATGCAGAAAAGTTAGCTAAAATGCAGGAGCCTGGTGCACGTGCGACCACTCCGCTGAAAGGCACATGGAAAAAAAATTGTGATTTAAGCTTTCCTTTACATTTTTGAGAAATGTATATGGTTGCTTCTTTGCATGGTGGAGTTTAAAATTGCACTTGTGGATGCAGCAATGTATTGTGTTAATAGGAAATCGTTTTAGGAGTGTTCCAGAGCCCATGCAGTGATGTCCACTACCGAATCATGACTGTTTTTAAAACAGTGCAGCCCAATGGCCCAAAGATCACAACCATGCAATATTGGTTATCAGCTTTGAACCTTGCGTAGAGATATTTCCAGATTCTCTGAATCTTTCTGTGTTAATTATGTACCGTAGATAATGAGATCCCCGCTTTGCAACATGTTCTATGTTAAGAAATGTTATTCTTAAATCCATGTCTTTCACAGAGTGATGAACACCTCCCCATCTTGAAGACTAGTCCTCCCTGGGATGCTCTTTTTATACCCAATCATGTTACTGACCTGTTGCCAATTCACATTCACCTGCCAATTAGTTGTGATGTTCCACCAGGTTTATTTTTTAGCATTACACAACTTTTCCAGTCATTTGTTGCCTGTCCCGGCATTTTTTTAACTTGTTACTGGCAAGAAAGAATAACATTTCCCAGTTTCAACATTTGATATATTGTCTTAGTACTATTCTCTACTAAATATCGGGTTTAAATGATTTGCACATCGTTGCATTCTGTCTTTCATTTTACATAGCGTCCCAACTCTTTCGGAATCAGGGTTGTATATTACCAGCAACAGCACTTCAGAGAGTGATATGTTACTTAACAAGTAAACAACATCATCAGCGAGTTTATACGCATACCAGATGATCAGGTCTTTAACAGGGCAGCTACAGTTTCTTGTTAATAAAGCAGATTAAATACAACATAAGGGATGTGTTCAGAATGTTTTTTACTTACAATATTTTTATTATTGCAATAATGAACCGTAGTTGTCAGGCAAAGAGGCCAAGCGTGAGGGACAACTCTTGCCCAAATCTGTTCAGTAATGCCCAATGCGTTTCTAGGGCAAAAGCTTTTTGCCTGTGCAACGTCTACATTGCCTTGGACAGAAACCTTACAATTAAATCAAAATATCTAATATTCTGAGTGCATACATTTAAAATAAAAACCTGAACAAACTACTTATTGTTCCTGTAAGATCTTATGCATTTTCTTTAACTTAGTTTTAAAGATAATAATGCAAAAAAAAACAATAAAAAATGTTATAAAAAATACTTACGTTCGACAAAGACATATGTTTTCAAAAGAAATATTTATTGGGCGAAATGTAATCTCCAATGACCTCCGCGATGGTGGCAAACAATCACATTTGGCATTATACATTCGCATTTACCAACAAATCTAACCTGCAGCTTTTTAAATTTGAGCTTTGGCAACTTCATTTGTAAACCAGAAATATGGACAATCATCAACAATGAAAGGAAAACAAATAACTCAAAAGCAACAGGAGTTAAATGCGTCATTCAGCTCAGATACGGAAGTTTAACTGTAGAACAAGGGAAAAATGCTCTGCTGAGTAAACAGTTGAATCTAATTAAATTACTCCATGCCTAACAATTCTTTAAACCAACCTGGAAAAAAAAATCAACAGTGTGACTGAATTACTTATTTAAGTATACATCATCTCAGCCATATGTGACATTTTCTTGGGAATATAAAGATAGTATTCCATGTATCCAGAAAGGTCCTCTATTGTGATGTCATCAACATAGGCCCGGGCCTGTTCAGAACAGGAACGGGGGGAGCTTGATGCTAATGTGGGGGACCCGGCAGTATGAGTTCTCTGGTGCAGGGAGGTGTGGGATGCATCCTCCGGGCTCATCAGGTTCCTCTCGCATTCTGAGATGACATTACGGAGGCCCGTGAAGGAGTAGACTTCAACACCCTGCCAGACCGGGCACTGACACAGACCTTCCCTGTGAGCACAGGGGCATGGGCCCCCACCTCCACGAAGCTTCGACAGAGACTGAAAATCAGATGGCACAGCTCCAGAACCACTCACCCCTGCCACAGCTGTTGGGTCAGCCTGTGCGCATGCAGCTGCCTCTGTGATACCATTGTTGTCAGACATGTCTTGTCTGGGGCTGTCTTCCAGCGTGGCTTTTGGCTCTTCACCAGGAGCAGCAGTGTTGTGGGGCTCATAGCCTGCACCGCCAAACACATGGGAGGAGTTGCCCAAGGACAGCAGTTCCTTTTTGGCGGGAACCCCTAGGGAAGAGCAGCAGCCTTCGGCCTCTAGCAGGCTCTTATGCTTCAGGTGACCAGGTGGGGGCAACATCTTGGAGCCACAATAAGTGAACTTCGGAGGGTGGAGGATGGGAGACTTGGATCTACGCCGTCTTTGATTTCTTACGGCTCCTCTTGACGTCTTCCTCATACAACTACTACACAGAAAAACAAAGTAAATACCAATCCTACTAAAACCACTGAATTCAATTAAAATATTTAAGATGTATTGGCAAAAAATTAACATTAAAATCATCCAGCATGAACCTTTTTTTTTTTTAAATAAATCTTAGACCTACAATTGACAGAACTAGTTCCACAACAATAAAGGAAATACGCTAATCTTGTTTGCAGTTCTTTTCACGCAAGCTAACAGGTTACAAACGAGTTAACTCCCCTACTCAAGATTAACTGAAAATGCTTGCAGGTGCTGCCTCTCACTGCTCTCACACTGAAATATCTTTGGTTCACATTATCACTGGCCATATTTAAGGGTCTGCTAAGCAAATGTTTTGTTCAGTTTGTGATAAAATGAATTTGGTTCAGGTCGGTTTGTACATTATACATGAAAATGTTTTCATGTTCGGCTTTCACCAAAAAATCTATTTAGTTTGAGCTACAATCAAGACACATATTGCGGCATACTAAATGTGCAAATCAGCCAAATACTTCCACAAGGAGCATCCTTTTTTTTTATTGCAATTCCATGACATTAGGGTTTCACATTATAAAAATGTTAAGTAGCTGCCAAATAGGTTAATTTATCTGCTTAGCTGAAAATACTCTCACTAAAATAACTACCAAAGGTAACAATCATTTAAAATTCAGTTTGGACAAAATGCTCAAAACACCTGCATTAGACTACTTTCATCAAGTTTAAAAGGAAAAAAGTGAAATGACCAAATCAGCATTTAGATTTTCTTCAAATCTAGTTTTCAAATTACCGCAGCTCAACATATGTTTTACTCTGTGTGCAACTTAAGACAACATAGAACACAACATGAAGAGCTTAATAAGGGCAATTGCATATTTGGGGAAGTTTAAAAGAGCAAGCTTTAAAATATGCAACCTGTAACACTATCCCACATATTCCAAAATAATGGGGAAGCAAAAAGCACTTACTAGACTTTCCCCAATACGTCATTAGGAACCAGCACCATAATACATTTTATGAGTATATGTTCACCATAGTCCTTGAACAATCATCTTACCTTAGGTGGCCATTTGTCAAACTGCAGTCAGAGCATTAAAAGGGCATAATCTGATGTCACCCCTTTACAGAAAATATGTACATTAGCATATGGTTAGTCTTGCCATGTTGTGGCAAGAAAAAAATGCTTTGTCAATAGTTCCAGAAAATCTAATTAAAGGCCCTTTTTACATCAGCAGTTGTCACGAAATGCTTTTACATCAAGATGTAACAGATGCAACACTAATCCAGATATAATGCATAATGCCTGATGAAAGCAAAGTCTAAAATAAAATGAACTATGGGTACAATCATAAAGTGTGGGTACAACCTGCTGGCTGCAACAGGTAGTAGAGGATAGTTTGTAACGTGGCCCAAGCACCCAAACACGGTGCCAAAACTCTATTCTAAACTAAGATAATGGGCAAATATCACTGGCTACACAGACCTAGTCATTTCATTAGCCCTGCTAGACTGACGGCTAGAGCCCCTTGAAAGCAGACTCAGTTGTGTTTCTTGCATTTCAGTGTTGCTCTGCAGATATTGATAATGGGATGATTAGTGTAGCTGTGTCAACATGTTTGAGGTGTAAGCAGCTGTGTATGCTAGTTTCATCAAGCAGTGGTGAAATACAGTTCAAGTTATATTAACCCCTCCCAGTCCATCAGCTTTTTAGTCTAGGAATCCATTACCACTCTCCAGGACTGCTTTGAGACTACAGACTGGCAGATGTTTTGTGTTGCAGCTGATGGAGACATTAATGAACACAGACTGACTCAGCATAGATCTCTAATTCATCAAAGATTTCATCCTGAGGGTCAATGCCAGGACATTCCCCAAACAAAAAAAATGTTAATGTCCATGCTAAGCTCAGAACACGGCCCTCTGCCAACAGCTCTGAGGACCTGGATGCAGACGGGTCATATAGAAGATCAGAGATGGAAAGAGAGACTACAGGGATAAGATGGCTTCTAACTACCACAGCTCTGACCCCAGACACCTGTCTGTGTGGACACATTACAGACTACAAAGGGAGAAATAGCAGTGATGCTTGTCCCGCTGCCTCACTCCCTGACAAGCTCAACACCTTCTAGGCACAGTTAAGAGACCAACACAATTCCTTCAGTGAGGCTTGCTGAGGACCAGGACAACAGCAATCTGTCCCTAGCCATGGCTGATGTGAGGAGAGCTTTTAAAAGAATGAACCCTTGGATGTCACTAGGGCCAGATGGCATTCCAGGTTAAGATTCCATTGTCCTCAGGGGGTGCACTGACCAGGGTGCACTGACCAGCTAATAATCGTATAGTCTCGTTGGCGAAGTTGCTCCAGTAAATCTCCCACATGGTAATTCGTGGCAATAAGCCATCGTTTATACAACAGATAATTAAGATACTAAAATGAATACAACTCGGGTGAGGCAAAGGTATGTTCCCAGTTGCAAAGCGGGAACAAATTATTTTCAACTCAACATCCATGAGCAGACAAACAGCATGGTCAGATGTAAACAGGCAGAATACACAGGAAATCCAGAAGAATGGCAGAAGCACAAAAAGAGCAGGCAAAATACAAAATACAAGAGCATATGTCAAAATGGCTCAGTTGAAGGTACAGACTAGGATAAGCTTAATAGCAAACACGGAAGGCAGGTTTTGATCAAAGAACATTAGAAAGCTATCACAAATGTTTTATCGGGCTTAGGATTCCGGTGATTGGGAGCTGGGACGAGTGCAGCATTCATTGTGATTGGGATCTGGGGGTATATGTCATCCTAGTTGTGTTTGAGAGCAGGAACTGCGTACAAACGTTACGGATATAGCAACGAGTCAAACCTCAAGTCTCCACTCCCACGTCCCTAGTAACTTTATGAGCCTGACATTTTCCAGAATTACAAAAATAATGCTGAAGGCCACTGATGAAAAGGGGCCAGCTAGGCGAAGCAACCCATCTTCACATAGCTTGTTGAAAGGCACACTCACCTTGATGACATCACTGCCGAAAGAAAATAAGGTGGCTAAAGGAAATAGTTCGCTTATGCCAGTTTGACTTGACCTAATTCCGCCGGATGTTTAGTCAGAAAACAGTTCTTTTAAAAACCAATGCCAGTGCAACAGAGTACCTAATGTAGTATAATATTAATTACAGACTGGGACAGAGTTGAATAATGGATTGTTTAAAAAAAAGACTACAGTGGGGAGAACAAGAATTTGATACACTGCTGATTTTGCAGGTTTTCCTACTTACAAAGCATGTAGATGTCTGTAATTCTTACCA
Source organism: Esox niger (assembly GCA_016801105.1). Classification (NCBI taxonomy): domain Eukaryota; kingdom Metazoa; phylum Chordata; class Actinopteri; order Esociformes; family Esocidae; genus Esox; species Esox niger. Next base: position 21,304 of record JACXGJ010005781.1, on the reverse strand, counting down.
TAGGTACACTTCAACTGTGAGACGGAATCTAAAACAAAAATCCAGAAAGTCACGATGCATGATTTTTAAATAATTCATTAGCATTTTATTGCATTACATTAGTATTTGATCGCCTACCAACAAGTAAGAATTACGGCTCTCACAGACCTGTTCGTTTTTCTTTAAGAAGCACTCCTGTTCTTTGCTAATTACCTGTATTAAAGACACCTGTCCACATACTCAAACAGACTCCAACCTCTCCACAATGGCCAAGACCAGAGAGCGGTAAGGACATCAGGGATAAAATTGTAGACCTGCACAAGGCTGGGATGGGCTACAGGACAATCGGCAAACAGCTTGGTGAGAAGGCAGCAACTGTTGGTGCAATTATTAGAAAATGGAAGAAGTTCAAGATGACGGTCAATCTCCCTCGGTCTGGGGCTCCATGCAAGATCTCATCTCGTGGGGCATTAATGATCATAAAGAAGGTGAGGTATCAGCCCAGAACTACACGGCAGGACCTGGTCAATGACCTGAAGAGAGCTGGGACCACAGTCTCAAAGAAAACCATTAGTAACACACTACGCCGTCATGGATTAAAATCCTGCAGCGCACACAAGGACCCCCTGGTCAAGGCAGCGCATGTCCAGGCCCGTCCGAAGTGTGTCAATGACCATCTGGATGATCCAGAGAAGGAATGGGAGAAGGTCATGCGGTCTGATGAGACAAAATAGAGCTGTTTGGTCTAAACGCCACTCGCCGTGTTTGGACAAAGAAGAAGGATGAGTACAACCCCAAGAACACCATCCCAACCATGAAGCATGGAGGTGGAAACATCATTCTTTGGGGATGCTTTTCTGCAAAGGGGACAGGACGACTGCACTGTATTGAGGGGAGGATGGATGGGGTCATGTATCGCGAGATCTTGGCCAACAACCTTCCCTCAGTAAGTGCACTGAAGATGGGTCATGGCTGGGTCTTCCAGCATGACATCGACCCGAAACACACAGCCAGGGCAACTAAGGAGAGGCTCCGTAAGAAGCATCTCAAGGTCCTGGAGTGGCCTAGCCAGTCTCCAGACCTGAACCCAATAGAAAATCTTTGGAGGGAGCTGAATGTCTGTATTGCCCAGCGACAGCCCCGAAACCTGAAGGATCTGGAGAAGGTCTGTATGGAGGAGTGGGCAAAAATCCCTGCTGCAGTGTGTGCAAACCTGGTCAAGAACTACAGGACACGTATGATCTCTGCAATTGCAAACAAAGATTACTGTACCAAATATTAAGTTCTGCTTTTCTGATGTATCAAATACTTATGTCATGCAAAAAAATGCAAATTAATTATTTAAAAATCATACAATGTGATTTTCTGGATTTTTGTTTTCGATTCCGTCTCTCACAGTTGAAGTGTACTTATGATAAAAAATTACAGACCTCTACATGCTTTGTAAGTAGGAAAACCTGCAAAATCCGCAGTGTATCAAATACTTGTTCTCCTCACTGCGTGACTTCAGGAAGTGGACTGTCAACCAAATATGACTTTTGGACTAACTATCCCTTTAATTACTATGTAGATGTCGTGTGCAATGTCACAAGAATTTCACTGTTCAGAATGATGCATGATATTTGGTGAACATGACAAAGAAAATACTTTGACTTTGGAAAAGTACCAACAACTATTATAATTTTGATTAAAGCATGCTCCTCATGTTTTTTCCATCCCACATCAGATTTTTTTATTATTTATTCATTCGGGTGCACGTATGAACCATTACCATAGTGTTACAAATCAGTGTACCATAACCGCCCTAATGTAACGTGTTGATCCCATGTTTCATAAACAGAAATAAGATCCCAGAAATATGTTTTCCATGCTTATTTACAAAAGCTTATTTCTCTCAAATGTCATGCACAAATATGCATATAATCCCTCCACCTGAGAGGTGTGGTCAGAGCCGAAGCTACGGCTTGGGCCTGGGTGGGCCTGAGTGCTGGCCCACCCTATCAGGTTGGCTTAAAACTTATTTTTACAAAAATATATATTTGATTTGTGGTTTATATTGTTTTGCAACAAATCAGAAATGGTGAAAATGGCAGATGGAGGTACATCTTATCTAACTGGTTACATCGGATCCGATATTTTGATTCAGTGTTTAGGCTGTCGGACGGATACATCAGTTATCCGTACAGTATGGTTTTTGCCCTTTATAATGCACATATATTTGGTTTCTGTAATCCCATTCTCTTGATTCCTACTCAGAATATGTGGCCTATAAGTAACATCTACATGTTGACTATTTGTTTCAAGTTCTTGGTCGTACCCAGAAAAGCTGTGTTGTCGTCACTGAAATTTTGTTGTTTTAGGTCACATATAAACAAAACAGGTGTGGTAGTATTGCTGTATTTAGTTTTTGGGTCCAGCCACTTTTACTCATGCCGAGACAAACCACAATTTCTGACTACGCCACAGGGTGTGGCATATCAAGAAGCTGATTAAGCAGAACTATCACTACATAGTGCAGCTTGTTGTGCGGAATGTTCACCTCCATCGAGAACATCAGCCCAGGACTTCCAGATCCAGCTAATTAACCCGTGGGATTGTCTTCGACCAGCCACACGGACAAATGAGAAAATTGTGGGTTTGCACAACCAAAGAAAATCTGCAAAAACTAAAGAAAACCTTTCAGGGAAGCTCATTTGTGTGCTATTCCTCCTCACCAGGATCTTGGCCTGTCCACAATTTGGAGTTGAAAGTGAATGTAGTGTTCATGCGTTCACCTTCAATGACCACTGGCATGCTGGTGTTCTCTTTATGGATGAACCCCATTCTTACTGTACCGACCAGTAACTCAAAGAGTCTTTACATAATTTGTATGTTGCCTTTATATTTTTTACATTATATATTAAAACAGTATTTTTAAAAAACAAATGGTGTTACCATTGGTGTCCAATTTCTTAAATGGCTACCATGTCATAGGTGGTTCCCATATACTTGTTCATAGTACATTCATCTAACCATTTACAAACCAAAGTTGGTGCTATTATGAATGCAACAACATTTCTGAATTATATTACTGTACAACAACAGAGTCCAAAATCTGATGCCCCAATATTGGAGTCTTTTAAGGGTAAATATGTGAATAGGTGCTTTTATTACAAAACGAAAAATTATTTAACACGTTACGTCTCAGCTATCCCACTACCACATACTTTTCGGTTTACAATTACAGCTGTACCTTGAGCTTACAAAACATTTGGCAGTGACTGTAAGAGGACCTCTCCTTACCCATGCCAGTTCTCCTTGGGGCCGCTCAGTTTGGATTTCGTCCCTTCTGGACAGGCTCGGTTAACCATTCCAGGAGTGGCGGTCTCACAAACATGTACTGTGGCAGGCAAACTAGAGAAACCAACAGAAATTGAGACCACACTGTATTCAACAGTAGAAGAATTCAACCATTTCAATTAAGCATGACATTAGTTTGAAAAGAGACCCTAAAAAACACTAAAGATCAAAAATTGCGAAATAACTGAAAACTGAAGAGCAATTAAAAGGCCCACAAACCTTCCAGCATCTACCCGCAGCTTTTTAAAGGCAGTCTGTAAGGTTTCATCCTCGCAGTCTTTTCCTCCTGCCTCCATCGTGGGAGGAGGTTGTAGTGACCAGCCACCCAGCTAAAAAACAAGAACACAAATTCAGCAATTGAGGAGAGACATCCTATATTTTGGGATTCTAAAGAACTCAATGAAATAAACAAACCAGACCAAACTGATATTGCATATGGAAGAGCAAACCGATTAAGTATGAACAAGAACAGGTAAACAGCTTGAGAGACCTATGATCAATCATTCCTTATCTTTGAGTGAGGTATTACTGCTGACTCCGGACATGAGTGGTCAAATAGCCAAGTACAGTGGGGAGAACAAGTATTTGATACACTGCTGATTTTGCAGGTTTTCCTATGTGGACAGGTGTATTTTATACAGGTAACGAGTTCAAACTGTTGCAGTTAATACAGGTAATGAGTGGAGAACAGGAGGGCTTCTTAAAGAAAAAGGAACAGGTCTGTGAGAGCTGGAATTCTTACTGGTTGGTAGGTGATCAAATACTTATGTCATGCAATGAAATGCAAATTAATAATTTAAAAATCATACAATATGATTTTCTGTATTTTTGTTTTAGAGTCCGTCTCTCACAGTTGAAGTGTACCTATGGTAAAAATTACAGACCTCTTTGTGATATTTAAGTAGGAAAGCCGGCAAAATCAGCAGTGTATTAAATACTTGTTCACCCCACTGAACATCAGTCATATACCCAAACTATGGCTGGTTCCAATGCACATTACACAGTATGGGGAAGCACCCCTCCTCTAACACAAATCTGTAGCATTAATTGGGTTATATTGGAGGTTAGAAGTGATGTGAAGTCCACAGATAATTTGTAATAAGTAATAATGGGTGTATGGTACATGGCAAATATGTCTTGGTTAAGATCTGTTCTTAGGCACAAATTATCACGGAACAGTGAAATATTGGCAGTATACTGAAGAGATCATTATCAATAATCAATTACCCCAGAGATCAATCAAATGTATTTCATAATACACTTTATTAATTCAGCAGTTGTCACAAAGGGATTTTACAGATACCCAGACTCAGAGACTCAAAAAAAAAATAACTCCAGTAGGGATGAAGATACCTAGAGAGGAACCAGACTGAGGGGTTGCTAGTCGTCGAGGCGGTGTCTGGGGAAGATTATAATTGTTGTAAACTTGCACTATGTTGACGGCAGTCAATTTAGTGCATGTAAACTTCTGACCCACTGAAATTGTGATATTGTTAAAGTGGGGCAAAAAAGTATTTAGTCAGCCACCAATTGTGCAAGTTCTCCCACTTAAAAAGATGAGAGGCCTGTAATTTAGGCGCACACTAACTATGAGAGACAAAAAATTTCTCCAGAAAATCACATTGTAGGATTTTTTTTTTTAATATAAGACACCCCACTCCTTTACAGTCCAACACATGTACAATGTGTTGGACTGTATCCAATTCTACAAACAACTGAAGGCACACAAATTAGTGGGAGAGAGATGCGTTTATAATATATACTCTTCACTCCACATTTAAAAATGTCTTGATGAAAATACTGTACTGTAGATTGTTCGAGCTATAATATAAAAAGCATGTGCCAGAGGGGTTAAAACTATTTAGCGGACTTCCAGCCAATATGTCTTCGGAGATTTCTATCTGACAAATTATCTGACATAATTATGATGTAATTATCCATCTTTTTAAGAATATTTCGGATCGGCAATAGCAGATTTCGGAACCCCGTAGGAATGGGTATTGACAGATATTTTGTGTGTTGAATGAAAAAGCTACGGACACAGTTCGGCAGGGATATACATTTTGTGATCCAAAAAGACCGCCACCATGAGGGCACTTTCTTGGTTAACAGTGAAGAACAAGTAGTCCTAAATTGTTTGTTCTCACGCATCCTCCGGGGGTAGATCGATAACTGAATTCAGGAATTATTCAGCCTTTTCGTAATTTGAAATTGCATTCTTATAATGGCGAGTTTCATGATGACATTTAAGAAATTAATTTCAATTTTTATTTTAACTGACAATATACATTTATTCTCTTACCTGGCTTACTTTCATCTCTGCTGATTTTACATAAATCTTGAGAATTTCAAAAGCAATTACAATCAGATTCATTAATACAACAGCATCTAATCTCCACATTTACATGGTTGCTGCCAGAAGAGCTATTCAGCTTCACTGACAATATATTGCAAAGGATGTTTATAGGCATAGTACAACATGATATATAAGTGCAATAAAAAATTCTTACCCCTGTTAAAATGCCAAGTGTTGGTGATGTTGAAAAAAATTACAAAGATAAATCATGTCAGAACTTTTTCCAACTTTAATGTGACTTACAACATGAAACATTCAACGGAAAAACTAACTCATATCTCTGAGGGGGGATAATAAAAACTCAGAATAACCTGGTTGCATAGGTGTGAACACCCTTAAACGAATACTTTGTTGAAGCATTTTTATTACAGCACTCAGTCTTTTTGGGTAGGAGTCCATTTGCATGGCACATCTTGACATGGCAATATTGGCCCACTCTTCTTTGCAAAAGCACTCCAAATCTGTTGTGCACAGCCCTCTTCAGATCACCGCATAGATGTTCAATTGGATTCAGGTCTGGGCTCTGGTTGAGCCATTCCTAAATGTTAACCTTCTTCTGGTGAAGCCATGATTTTGTGGATTTGGATGTGCGCATTGGGTAATTCTTGTGCTGAAAGGTGCACTTCTTCAGCTTTCTAGCAGATGCCTGAATGTTTTGTGCCAAAAATGCCTGGTATTTGGAACTGTTCATAATTCCCTCCACCTAAGTCCCCGGTTCCAGCTGAAGAAAAATAGCCCCAAAGCATGATGCTGCCACCACCATGCTTCACTGTGGGTATGTTGTTCTTTGGATGTGTGTGGGGAATTTTTCTATAAAATGCATGAATAACCTTATACCTATGAAAATATTAATGTGCAATGTATAATCACATAGTTTTATTATAGAAACATTAATGTGGAATGTGTGTAATTAGATGGCGTAATGTGTGTATGTTCTGTATAAAAGCCATGGTCCGGACTCAGAACATTGGGGGTGTATCTGCAGCAGAAGGACCTGGCTTTAATGTCTGTCATTATTGTATGATTTTCATTAAAGTCTATTGGATTCACAAAGTCCTGAGTTGAAGTGCATTTGTTATTAGTAGTGGTTGATTGCTGCACAACATGTGCAGCTATGATTTTGCACCAAACATAACTTTTGGAATTACATTTTCTCACGTGCTTTGCGGGAGAAGTTTGTTTCTGAAAACTTCAGCCAGTATTGGATGTTTTTCTTTGTAATGAAAGTCTTCCGTCAAGCCACCCTACCCCATTCAAATGAAGAATACAAGAGATTGTTGTCACATGTAGCACACAGTCAGTACTTGCCAGAAATTCCTGCAGCTCAATTAATGTTGCTGTAGGCCTCTTGGAAGCTTTCCTGACCAGTTTTCTACTAATCTTTTCATCAGATTTGGAGGGACGTCCAGTTCTTGGTACTGTCTATGCCATATTTTCTCCACTTGATAATGACTGTCTTCACCCTGTACCATGGAATTTCTAATGATTTGGAAAAAAATTTTACCCTTCTCCTGACTGATATCTTTCAACAATGAGATACCATGCCTTTTGCTCTGAGATACAACTAAGAAAATCTCAGGAAAATCCTACAGAACAGCTGAACATTATTTGTGAGTATTTGTCACTTTAAATAATGGAAGATGTGTAATGACATCTATTTAACATGAGTTGAATGTGATTGGTTAATTCTGAACACAGCCACATCCCAAGTTATTAGAGGGTGTGCATATTTATGCAACCAGGTTATTGTAAGGTTTCTATTTTTCATTTTTCCCCCTCGAAGATTTCAGTTTGTTTTTCAATTGATTTGATCACATTATAGGTCACATGATAAGTGGAAAACGTTCTGTCATGATTTTTCTTTGTCTCATTCTTTTAGATCACAAAAACCTGGCATTTTAACAAGGGTGTGTAGACTTTTTAAATCCACTGTAAGATGTGTGAACCAATTTATAAATAAAACAACTAGTCAAGGACACTTTGGTGAACGACAAAGCTTTTTCAAGTCACTCATGTGAGGGTTATCCTGATTACAGAATTTCTCCACATTGTCAATTGTATTTTCCATCGCGGTTAGTACTGACATCCCCTATCGTCCAATCATTAATGCTCACAATACAATAAAAAATTATACTCAAATTCAACTGTACCAAATTGATATTAAAGGATCATCCTGACATCCTTATTCTAATGTACTCTAGTCACATAAGAAATGTCCCTCTTGTACGGCTAGGCAAAAAAGCAATATCAGTTTCAACACACTGAGACAAATGTTACGCTTTTGTGTAGTTTTGTCCCTTTTCCTCAACCTAAACATTGTGCATATTGTTTGAAACAACAAGTACATCATTCAAGCTTTGGATAAATTGAAGCGAAGGACAAAGAAATGATGTATTGCCATGCATAAGATATGCTGCCAAAATGTGGATCAAATGGCAGTGTTTCGGCCTCTGACTGCACTTAGCCAGGGGTAAATTATAATTTTGGAGGGTAAGGGGGGTCAACTGGTTATTGCTTGGAAGATACGAGATACATTCGCAATCAAATGCATTCAGATTTGATTTTGTTTGTCTTATTAATATTCCGGTAGGATTTGGATTTTTCTAACACACATTAAGGTGTACACCAGCTGTTCTCAATCCTGTTTCTCACAAGTCACACTATATGCATACATTTCAATGTAACTGAGGGTAAAACTAGAGACTTAGGTCGTCCAAATATTCAGGTAGTTTGCATTATATTCTGGATGTTATATTATGTATGTTTGAAGAATAAATAATTCATGTTGTCTTGTGGAACTGAGAACATTTTAAATGATAAACAATATCAGATACCAATATCAAAAGAGAAAACATTGAGAGAGTATATTTTTAGATTGTAGTTTTTTTTGGCCTACTGGTATCACAAACTGTTTTTCAGGAATTGTTTCGCACTGTATCGAAACCATGACACAAACTGCTAATTGTAGCTCAAGGTATACTATTCCACCTCTTACTGAAATATAATTCATCGAACGAACAACTGGGTCTCGTCTGCATAACCAAAACACAAGAAAGCAGAATCAATTAGTATGAATGTAATTTCCACTAGTAAACGTTTGCTTAAGTTGTTGTTTGTAACACTTAAACCTATAAACTGATCAGATTGTCCAACATGTGATATGTAGGGATATGACTGTCAAGAAGGTAAGAATAAAACAGGACGAGCATCAGACAAAAACAGGAGTCTTAACAGCTAAAATCGCGTGTAGTCCTGTCTACAACCGAGTCTGTTCAGCACTGGAACACATACTTTTCAAGAATGCACCAAATTTTTCCTCATTTAAAAAATATTTCAACTTACACATTCAAGCCAGCTTTGACTGTATGATTATAATTTCTTAAAACACTATTCTTTGCATTCGTAGTTACTAATGTTTTTAGAATTGCTTAAACTCACCATTGAATTTCTCCTAATAGTCTATGAAAATGCATTCAACTATGGGCAACATTTTCTACACATTTATTGTTCTTATAATTTAACCCGGGTTACCCTGTAGCTACCAAAACGTTAAAGTTGTCACGTAAGATCCGTACCATAACCAACAAACGCTGGTAGTGATAACGATTTAGCTAGGCCAGCTACGTAAGCTATATAGCGATAATCAAAAATGGACTTTGACTTGAAATGTGTGTTAGTTGTATACTCACGGCTCAGGTCAGACTCTCCAGTCCACAATCCAGGTTAAAAACGGCCTGGACATGCAGTGGATATTAGGCTATGCAACAAACGGGCCTAGAATTCTGCCAGCTAATGTTAGGTAGTAGTGTGGGCTAGCAAAACAAGCACAACTAGCTACGCTAGCTAACGCCGCAGTAAGGTTAGCAATTTAGCAAGCTACTGGAATGTATCTACACGTTAGCCATTTCTCGTCATCGATAGTTTTCGCAACATACCGTTATTCTATTGTATTTTTTTATTTGACTTCGCTTTCCACGAGCATAGCACTACAATCAACTGACACTCATTAGTATTACATAATAATTCTTCAAGCATCATATAGCATCCTAGCTACATGGCTAGATCCAGACTTCTTTCTCCAACCTCTTGTTTACATACGAACCACTCACAGTGACTCCGCAACAACGCAGTCGCAAGCTTTCGTGACGTGGTACACATGCCCACGCAATTAAATTGTATACGTCATCACATGTTACTGTGATGAGCTATTAAGAAAAAGCAAAAAGACATTGTTTACATATCATGGGATGATATGTAGGAAAAATGAGCACCAACGCATGAAAAGCAGAGTTAACCCAAATATTTAATCGTATGAAAAAACTCAATTCAATCGTATGAAAACAAGAAACCAGACAAGCCTATTTCAGCCGGCCCGCAGTAGAAAGTGTTGCCCTCTCGAGATTCGATCACACGTCGCTCACATGCAAGGCTGTGTCGTTAATCACGACACTTGAGTGCTGTACATTTCACAGGTGTCAGTCTAGCCTCGTGTCTACCCTGAACAAATGCTAATTTTCCACTGTCCGTTTTAACAGCTAATTGACCATTCGTAAATGATACTGATAAATAAACTGGCCAGCGTTTCTTACTAAGTTTACCACCACCACAAATAGCATCTATGAACTGCATGGCGACTGCCACTGGCCGTTTTAAAAGGGTATTAGCCAGTAAGAGGCTTTACAAGTATCTACTAACTTACTGGAATAGTCTAGAGTTTAGCAATTGCTAATGAGTCTGCCAAAGCTATTTTATTTCATGTCATGAGAACATCTTTTTTAAGCCCTAAAAAGAATGAACATCAGCAAGGCTCTTGGACCAGACAACATTTCAGGCCGTGTTCTCAAGGTGTGTTCAGACCAAATGGCTGATGTCTTTACTGATATCTTCAACCTATTGCTAGGTCAGTCAGTAGTCCCCATCTGCTTCAAAAAGTCCATAATTGTTCCTGTGCCAAAAAAGCAAAAGGTCCTCTGCATGAATGACTACCGCCCTGTAGCACTCAACACCAATAATCATGAAGTGCTTTGAGCGGTTAACTCACATCACAGGTGTCAGGAATACAACCTCCAGCTCATTATCCTCAAAACAAAAGAGATGATTGTTGATCACAGGAAGCAGCTGCAGGGAGACCCCGCCCACATACACATCAATAGGTCTGCATTAGAGTTCACAACATCCGGTTCCTTGTTGTTAACATCAGCAATGACTTGATCTGGTCTCATCACTCTAACATCATGGTAAAGGAGGCCAGGATACGTCTCTTCTTCCTGTGCCGATTAAGGAGATTTGGCATGGATTCCAGGACACTCACCAACTTCTGCAGATGCACTATCAAGAGTATCATGTCCGGTTTTGTCACCGTCTGGTATAGCAGCTGCACCGCCCTCAACTGCAAAGCACTTCAGAGAGCGATATAAAAAGGAGAGCGCATCACAAGGTCGGACCTGCCATCCCTGCGGGATCTCTACACAGAGGTTTAGGAGGACCAAACAAATCATTGCAGATCCCAGCCACCCACGCCATGAACTGTTTTTCTTTTCTTACAGTCAATACATTTGAGCTCAATTTGGCTCTATACGATGAGTGATTGGGTAGAACTAGTTAGCAAGTAGTTTACGGTGGTTTGAAATGTTTAACACAGGGCAGGGGCAAAATGTGAAATCAGTTTTGGAAAGGAGGGCGGGACATACTACAGTCTGGTGGGTGGGACATCCGGTGTCACATATGCATATTTGGTGACTTTGTAATTTATGATGTTTGTATTGATGTGACCATGTTTGATATTTTAAAATGATTGATAAACACAACTACACCAGGATATGTTGGCACGGGAATGGAAGTTGGACAACGGATCGGATCAGTGGATACATTTTCAACCCAGAGATACCGGAGGTTGCATTATATGAATTACGCGAAGGCCGAGAATTTAAGGCTGGTGTGACTGATCAAATGGTTTTTAGTGCCGCTTTATGGAACACCTTTCGAAAAGTGTTTTATTTTGGGCCTAAACAGGGCACCCATAATACGGTAGATGTACTGTTTAAAGTTGTTGATGGATTGAAACAGTATGACTGTTAGATGGGAACTATTTCCGAAAAATGTCAGCAGGTTAGACAGAGATTGCGTCTGCGGACTGCTCGACTGACATAAGACCCTGAAACCCCGCCTTAAGCTGACCCAGTCCTCAACACAGCATAAAAACAGACATACCGCCTGTGACTATCAAGCAGTCAGAAGAATTTACAAAGCATGTCTCAAGAACACAACCAACCAAAGATTGGTTGAGGCCTGGCTGTGTGATGCCATGGCCGACAACGCTGTTGACTTCTACGCTACCCACAGGCATACACAACAAGAATCCAGTGATCAACTAGGACCAGTTTGGTGATCAGCTAGGACCTCTTAATCTGTCATAACTTTCAGATTCAGACAAGAAATATTCACGAATTGGCAAGCAACTTGCACCACAAGTTTTAATGATCATCCAAAGCAACATTGGGTATGATTCTTGAAAACATTGTTGCAGCTATTCTCCACAAAGCATGCATTGGATATGGACCACATAAGCCAGAGAAGACATTCTTGTCCCGATCCGCTTGATTATTTATTTGAGACCCATTATGATGACATTGCGGAGACATCGTGACTAAAACATGTGATGGTCAAGGCTTTGAATGCATTGGGGTTCATGCACCACTGACCGATATTCACTTGGCCGCTGAGAACTTTCTGCATGAGCTCAAGTTGGAGCCAAACATCAAACAGAGACTGAGTGAGAACAGGAATGAATACATGGATATATTATAGGAGGAAGCTGTATGTGACACGGTAGAGTCTTGTTGTGACGAAAGCAAAGAGTCTAATGTCAAAGGATGGGTAACTTCAGTTGTGTTTACATGTATCTAAACAAATCCTATGTGGGTTTAGAGATTGAACAGTTGATGCACAAAGCTATCATGAACGGTATTGATGTTTGTAGACCTTTTAATAACCAAGACCATGTCGGTATGAAACGCTTCAATAATCTGAACAAGCATACAGTCAGGAACACATCAAATGATTGGCCGCAACTGTTGTTGAATCAAAGGATCTAAACAACTTCATGTTTAGACTTCTAACATTTTCAAATGTTGATAACAGAGACTTTATGTTTGTTTGCATATGTAACAGATGTCTGTGTTGTAAAATTGTTGAGTAGTGATGCTGTGGATGCAGAAAGTATTTCTAAAATGTTTACAGATTTTCTAATCAGCAGAAATCTGAATGTTTGTGTAACCATTCTGAATTTCTTGGATGATGTGTATATTCGATAACTCAAATAAAACAATGTTAAACTTGTATTACCTCTCATTATTGCCCGAATGCTCGACGATATCTGAACAGGTTACAAAAAGCATATACTACGACCTGGCAAGCCCTGGTGCTTATGTGGGTAGAGAGGGATGAAAAGAGTGTACTTGGAGAAAACCAGGGAGATCCTCAAAAATGTTAATGCAGATAACTGGCTACTCGCCCAGGACATATATATGCTACACAGGCCTGTAGCTATACATTTTAGAAGAAATAGAGTAATAGTTCATGATATAAATTCACAATTTCAGCTGGATTTGGTTGACATGAGTGCTTATAGTTTGGAAAACGATTACCTGATATTCATGTTATCATGCATAGATGTATTAAGCAAATATGCATGGATTTGTGTGCTGAGAAATAAAAACGCTATCAAGGAAAAGCGAGCAATTGAAGACATTAAAAGAAGGAAGAACACCACAAAAAGTCCAAACGGACAAGAGGAAAGAGTTTTTAATTCACAATTTGAAATGTTAATGAAGTAGTATAACATAAAACAATTTGCCACAGGATATGATGTCAAAGCCAGTATCGTTGAGAGATATAATAAAACAATTTAATCAGAAATATGCAGGTTTCGCACAGCTGCCAACACTCATCGCTATGTTGAGGTAATTCAAGATTTAGTTACAACCATAGCCACCCACCATCGATCTATTAAGATAAAGCCTAACTTTTGTGAAGAAAATGTTAGACTAGTTCTCAAGAACCTGTATGGTACAACCATAATGAGAAATGTTTATCACAGTTACAGGTTCCGGGTTGGGGATACTGTGACTCTCAAAGTTGGGAGGAGCCTTTACAAAAGGCTAAGAAAAAGGATACACAGATTAACATTTTACAATAACAAAATGCATTCAGTGGGGACCTGTATACAGAATAAAAGATTAAGATGGTAGTGTGATAGTTGGGACCTTGTCATGGTCCCGGCCTGCAGGAACTGTTCTGTTCCGTGTTTTCTGTTTGTCTGTGGTTTGTCCTTGTTTGGTCTCTCCTGTTCTTGTTTCGGTTGATCAGTTTATTTCTTTCACCTGTGTTTTGCCCCCACCTGTTTCTGTTCTCCTCGTTAGTTGGTGTATTTCATTCAGCCAGTTTCTCCCTGTCTTTGTTGGGTCATTGGTGTTTGTTCATATCTCTTGTTGCTGTCTGCTCTTTTACCTGTACGCATAGTTTAAGTTTGGTTTTGCTGTTTGTAGTGCACGGCACACGGTTTTGTTTTTACTGGTGGCAGAGATCAACATTTATATAAAGCCATATGGTGTATGGGCAGGGTATGATGAATTAAAAAAAGAGATTGTTTCTAAAACGTGAGCCCCATTTTAGTTTGAAATTTAGTGCAAAACTGGAACAGATATTAGGCTTAAAACCAGGCGATCGATGGTACGCCCCATGGTACGGTCCATTCCCCACAGATATTCTGGCAGGGTTTAACACCCTACACACCTACACAAATATAACTGATTATCAACGATTTGGTGACAGTCATGTCCTGCTTTTGAGAACTGTACATATTGTAGAGAAAAAGAACGAAGATGTCACAGTTATGTACCACAAACCACGCTACGTACCTCTTAGTAAGAGACAGTTTGATGAGATCTGTATTGAAGAAAAATCTGATCAGAATCTGCTGGTTTCATTCATAGTGGGGTAATGTGATTGCAAATGTACACTTCAGACCTGTCAGTCTTTTAAACTATAAGGTGCAGCCTCACAAATTCCACGGTTAAAAGAAAACATACAACTCGGAGCACACACAAAGGAAACACTGCAAGCTTGATTAAGAACACATTTTAGGAAGATTGTCGTGGAAAATGAACCACCTTTCACTAAAAACAAATGCACTTCATCTCAGGACTTTGTGAATCCAATTGACTTTAATGAAAATCATAAAATAATGACAGACATTATAGCCAGGTCCTTCTGCAGATACACCCCTAATGTTCTAAGTCCGGACCATGGCTTTTATACAGAACTTTCACACATTACGCCATCTGACTTCGTCTGGTTGGCAACCCCCCTGAGTGGGGTGAGCTTCTTATCTTCTACCTCCCTGAATGCTCGTAATTTGCGACAGTAATTCACATCCTCCTTATGGTTCATACTTGGGTCATGTCCATCATTGTCCACAAAGTAAGTGTTACGTTAAGCTCATAGGCCACACTCAGGTCATCTCTTATCACAGAGTACACTTTATGACCAGCTCATGGGCCACACTCTGGACACCCCAACAGTGGATACAAAGGCAGTAAACTTTAGTAATGCCCCTCTCCGGGCTCAAGGTAATTGCCTGCTCATGACTATCTCTCAGCATAAGACACATATATCATGATGAACATAGGACGAATTACACATACAGACAAATTCTATCTCAGAAGTCATTTACTGAGTGTGGAGTCCACGTTAATATGTTTCTGATAAAACTACATGATTATACATTACATTGCACATTAATATTTTCATAAGTTAATTTATGCATTTTATAGAATTATCCCCCACAAGATGCACTCCTACACCGTATGTCTGGTAAATGTATGAAAACAGTGTTGGATTTATTCACAGTTCCTTTCACAGAGAAATACATACATTGAAATACCAACCCTATCTGCAATATTAGACGCTGCCCTTCTGGAGTTCTTTATTGCAGGATATGGCGACGACTACGTTGATCTAAACAATACTTTGTTGTACCTATGTGTAAAAGTCACTAAACCGGAAGGAACTAATATTGAAGCCGGTGCATGTGTTGGGGTTCTCAACTACCCAATAGCCACCCAATTTTCACAAGTTGATGTCTCCTTGGGTGACCATTTAATTAGGCAGAGTAGCAACACTTACCCCTACAGAGCCATTATAGAGAGCATTCTGAAATACAGATTTGTGATACATTAAAGACAGTTTTCAGCTGGTTTGTTTTACAAGGACGCCACAAGTGACATGGATGTTATGGACCCGGCAAGCGAGAACAATGGACTCACAAAAAGGGCTGCCTATTCTGTGGATAGTACAACATTTGAAATGGTCGGCCCTGTTCATTGTGATATCTTCTTTCAAGAGAAACTTGAAAGAAGTTAAACAGCGTGGACATAAAGGTTAGAATGGTCCGCGATAAAGGTCTTATGGGATGTGAGTTACCGTTTGCATATATTATCTGCATCACTATTTTTCAACCAAACTACAAGAAATAGCCCTAAAACCACTGATAGGACGAGAGAAAGAAGTGTGGCAAACTATAAACCTGATGCTACCTTAATTGGGGATGACATAACAAAGCATATCAGATTGGCAAATACTGAAATCCTTACCATGGCTGACACATCAGTCAAAGAGCTGACGGAAATGCTGCCAGTTATTCTCTCTACACATCCAAGCAACATGAAGATTATTATCCACACTGGGTCTTTTGACATTCTACAAAGGAAAACGGGTTCTGAGAACCTGAAAAGGGATTTTTCTACACTACTTGAGAAAATAAGCAACTTTCAACAACATGTTTTTATCTCAGGCCCCATTCCAACCTTGGGGAAAGGAATTGAATCTTTTAGCAGACTCCTTGGGCTGAATATGTGTCTGACATTGGTTTATTGACAATTTCAATATTTTGTGGTACTATAAAGACCGCTTTAGACCTGATGGTGTTCATCCAAACATCATGGGATGCCGGCTGCTTGGTGCCAACATACATCACGCTTTTGGAATGCCATGTCCAAACAAGATAAGCATGAAGGACAGAACTCATAGACAAAGTATCCACCCCCCCCCCTCCTGACCCTCTAACTAAAATCACCCAATGCTTTGAGAAGTTGTCCTTGTCCCAAATGGGGGCACAACCACTCCGATCATCCCCTCCACCACACTCCCCCTCCCCTCCTCTACCACACTTACCCCCTCGCCCTGCACCACACTCGCTATGCCCCACCTTTCCCCCCGTTTAAAACGATTGCTTAGACAGCTGCCACATCGTCAACAACCTTGTCCTTTATTTCCATAGAGCACAGAATATAGTCGATGATGTGCTTCGGGTCCCTGCTATAGTGAAAACAGCAATGCCGACTGTTTTGAGTACAAGCTAGGACCCTGTGTCTCTATTCCTGTGTTGATTAGAAATAGAAGGAATCATGTCGATGCAACTTATAAAGTAAACTTGTCTAATCTGTTATCTGTAACACGTCAACCTCTTAGCCTAGAAACCCCTATTATATCTATTAAGCTGGCTTTACTTAATATCAGATCTCTCGCCAACAAATCATTCTTAGTAAATGATATTATAATATCCTACAACCTAGACTTTATGTTTCTCTCTAAAACGTGGCTAACTGAAGATTGTTGTACTACTATTCTTAACGAGACAGCACCTGAAAAATGTCGCTATATGAATACTGTTGTAATGGTAGGAAAGCAGATGGAGTGGCTGCATTATTCAAAGATACATTCCAGTGCAAAGAAAATACACTAGGTAATTTTACTTCTTTTGAATACCTCTGTTTTACATTGAAGGGTACCCCCCACAAATAATTTTTTTACCATTTACAGACCTCCGCAAATATTATTGACTAGCCATCTTTGCACTGGCTGGGGCCATATGGCTGGGGCCATAGTCAGGACGTGGCCAGAAGAGGTGCCTCTAGGCACCTCTATGTTGCTTCGGTCTCCCCAATTGGAGGCAGGTGTTGGTTATTGCCTCCAATTGGGGAACCTATTTAAGATGACTGTTTGCCCACATGATTGTGGTTCATTTTGGTTGTCAGCCGAAGGCTATGCAGTGCAGTCATATTTTCTGCTTTAAGTTTGTTTGTTTCTTCCCTACTTGTTTTCACCATTAAAACTATGGATTACTACTACAACGACCGTTTTGCCTCTGCCTATCTGTCCACAACCCAGAATTATGACAGCAGAACGACTTTCTGTCATATCAGTTGATTACAACTTGTTTATTATTACAGGGGATTTTAACATTCACATAGATAATAGTACGGATAATAATGCCAAATAACTTTTTGTACTACTTGACACTTTTGATCTCACTCAGCATGTGAAAGAGCGTACACACTCAAGGCCACAAAAGGTCTCAATATTTCCTCAGTCGTGGTTAAAGACATTGCCCTGTCTGATCATTTCTGTGTCTTTTTTTAATCACTTATCACCCTGAATGTTCCAGTAAACTCTGTGTCTATTAAGAAAAGGTACATCAATGAGAGTACCAATGCTCAGTTTATGGAAGCCATAGCTATCTCTCCAACAATAAGTGCTGAGTCAGTTGATGTATTCTTTAAAAAAAATTATGTAAAAATATTGAATGTCATGGATCGTGTTGCACCAGTTAAGGTAAAGAAAACTATGAGCGAACAGAAAACACCATGGAGAACCAGCATGATGGTAAGTGCTCTGAAAAGAGAATGTAGGAAAGCAGAACGTAAATTCACTATGACATCTAAAAAAAAAGCCTTGGTAGCTTCAACAATGAGTTACGCTGAGCCAGACTGCAACATTTATCGGGAATGATTAACAAAAATATCAATAATTCCCGCACTCTATTTGTCATGGTCGACAAGCTTACGAACCCCATAAAGCATCAGAACTCATGTCCACTGTGAAATGTAAGGAATTTGTATGTTTCTTTAGTGAAAACATTTAAAGTATTAGACGGACCATCAGCAATACACAGTCTAACAAGGACACTGTACCATCACTATGACCACCAAGACATAACTTGGTTATTATGTCGCAGTTTACTACAATTGATAAAAAAATCCCTAGAAGAAACAGTTTGACTTCTTAAAGCTTCTACATGTTGTTTCGACACACTTTCAGAACAATACTTTTAGAACAATAGACCTGCAGCAAATAGTTAATAGCTCCTTGCAATCAGGCATTTTCCCAACATCTCTAAAAACAGCTGCCATTAATCCCCTATTAAAAAAGAGATCACTGGTTGCATCTATTATGAACAACTACAGACCTGTTTCTAATCTCCCTTTTATCGCAAAGATTATTAAGAAGGTTATATTCAATCAGCTCATGATTTTGTGACCTTAAGCGGTCTCTTAGACAAATTTCAGTCAGGTGTCCGAACTCACCACAGTACTGAAACGGCCCTGATTAAAGTTTTAAATGATATACGGCTGAATACTGATTCCGATAAAATAACAATTCTAGTTTTACTAGATCTCAGTGCAGCCTTTGACACTATAGATCATAGAACACTTACAGATAGGCTGGAAAATTGGGTAGGACTTTCTGGGACAGTCCTTGATTGGTTCAGATCTTATCTAGATGGCCGGAGTTACTTTGTCACCATTGGTAATCATGAATCTGATAGGGTGGCTATGACATGCGGAGTTCCACAGGGATTAGTTCTCGGACCGCTTCTGTTCAAACTCTATGTGCAACCTCTGGGTCAAATTCTACAGAACAACATTAACTACCACAGCTATGCCGATGATACGCAAATATATATGGCTCTCAAACTGTATGACAACAGCTTAATAGACTTTCTGTGTCACTGTATAGAGCATATAAATACCTGGATGAACCAAAATTGTCTACAGTTAAACCACTTCTCTTCTCATATGCCTATGTCTGAGCTCTTAAACTTGCTGTATTTTTTATTTCTCTTCTTGATTTATTTTGTTATTAAATGTATATCTTGCTATCTTTTACAAATTGTAATGCAAGTTCTGGTGCTATTAGAGGACTAACCTCTGTGTAAATGTAACAATCTGCTGATGATGGATATGAACATTTTAATTCTATTGCATTATTTCTATTTTCACTGTAAAACACATAGAATTGCTTGCAATTGTATACTTTACCTTCCGGGTACATTTGTAACCTTTTGGCATATAATGCAGCCTAAAAGTTAATGCTGGCTTAAAACAACAATTTTTATTTCACAGATCATCATTGATCACATGCAACAAGATCACCATTTTTATTTTTAACAATAAATGAAATCTAACCACGATACAAACATCCTAAGCAATATATGTGGTTGCCCCCAGTACCGTTTATTCCTTCAAAATAATAGCATTGCTCATGCAATATTTGTTTATTATAGTGCTTAGGTGGATTACAAACCGTGAAACACCAGGTGTTTTTCACACGGCATATACTACAGTTTGTACTAGAGGTTATTTAGGGGCCATTACTATAGGCGGATCTGATCTTAAGGCTCTTCTCTTGTTAAAATGAAAAATGGGCTGAAACTCTCCAAAATCCTAAGTCCCTGACCCCTTCTTTATATCTTACACATAAAAGCATGTTTCCTGCATGTAATTCTGTGCTTGTGGAAAAACATCATGCTACATTGTAAAACATGCAAGGTTAACAACCACCGGTTCAACATCTGAAGACTGGATTTTATAGCATTGCTGAACCCTGGCGTCCTTATGTTGAACTTCAAACATCATGCCGCTGATATAACACTTGTTCATTGCCCGGGAATTGAACATTTCGGAACCCATTTATTAAACATCAAACATAATCCACCTGTTAAAACACTTGCCTGGGCGTGTTTACTAATCATTGTAAAACATCAAACATGGACACATCAATGCAATCATAAATTATGAAGTCACCAGACAAGCATTTGTCATTCCGGAAGTCCCGCCCTAACACACATCACACAGGAATTCACACCCACCAAACCGGATGTCCCGCCCACCTGTCAAATCAATCTGGTAGCCCCGCCCACCAGGGGGTCATAAATCACCAAAGTGACACAATATACCCTACATAAACTACTTTCATTATCTCCCTATTTAGGTTCTTCCTTTGCTGATGTACTTTGTTGGTCATTATTTGGATTAAATTCCTTTCTAAGGAACTCCCAATTTGCCTGCAATGGTACATGCTTGCTTTATTTGTCCTCCTTAATATTTTGTGTCCTGACTCTGAAGTTTAGTGATGGGAAGGCTTTCTGATGTTTTTAATGTTTTTGTCAAACAAGCTGAAAAACATTTAATTCTCTAGATCCTTTTGAACTCAATACACAGTGGTAACCTCTGCTGAGCAGGAATAAATATCACATGTTTAATGTTTATATAGACATATTATCCTACAATACATTGTGGCACAATGGTTATTGTGATGGAAATTTCACCGATAGACACTCAAAGGAGTAAGACAGAGACAAAATTCTCTTGGCACAATTAGTAGTTTATTTGCAAATAGAGAGACGCGTCAAATGCTTACCGAATAATCATTCGAGGAGTCTCTGAAGAAATTACATGTACAGCTCGTATTTATAACAGTCAAAGGGGTGTGGTATAATGCTGCACCTCT
>JACXGJ010005780.1:0-37469 GCA_016801105.1 Esox niger | reverse complement strand
CTTGTTGGCATCAGAGATTATAAGAATAATGACATTACTGGCAGATGAAGGTGTTTGTGGAGGGAGATGAAGGGAGGAAAGGAGAACGGCAGGCCACACAAGTGGCAGAGTTCAAGGGTCCTTATGGTTTCAGTAAGTTCTAAGTAAAAAGGGTTTTTTGACCAGCAAAAGTGGCAAAGTCTCAGAGTCACTCAGACCCTCCAAAACATCACTTAATCAGATATTCTGTCCATATGAGAGGCGATTTATGCTCTGATGATTATCCACTCTTCCTTTTAACAGAATGGTGCACACAAGT
The DNA here is from genome assembly GCA_016801105.1 of Esox niger. Classification (NCBI taxonomy): domain Eukaryota; kingdom Metazoa; phylum Chordata; class Actinopteri; order Esociformes; family Esocidae; genus Esox; species Esox niger. The sequence continues at coordinate 37,171 of JACXGJ010005780.1, read as the reverse complement.
CAGCCTCCGGCATGGCCTTTTTACATACAGTAAAGTTAATTATTTCACTATATTTTTTCTTCTGACACCATTTAATCTTTTAATGTAAGGCACCACAAAAGCATGGAAGAAAACCATCAACAGCATGTACTTATTCCAAAAGCCGATGTACATCATTTTAGCACTTAAACGGTGATCTTTAAGAACCTCATCACATTGGAAGTGATTTAAAGTTAAATTTAATTTAAATTTAATTTTTATTATAACTAAAATCAGTTAGTGCCTTGAGTTGCAAGATCAAGCATCACCAGTGAGATGAAGCATCAAACAACCTCTTGTCTTCTCTGGTCCAGAACTTGGACAGAAGAACCAGAGACAGTTTTGCCTCTGGATGCTAGAATCTTAGACTACATTCTGTGGAATCTGCCATAGTTCACTGGAGGACCTGCTCTCCACTCAACTGTCATCCCGCCTCTCCTTTCATCTCACATTTCATAGATGCAGTTGGGCAGCTCAATGACAAATCATCTTTTTTCCCCTCACTCAGCCCCCTATTGCTGCCCTCAACAAAACTTTCCAAAGTAAGGCTGCAAAATTGGCATTCTAGGACAGTCGTCTGAGTCATCTCGAACAATTCTTTTGTGGCCTGAAAGCCTTTTGAAAACGTTCTCCTTTGTTATTGAGAGAAGAGACGCTTTTATTTCAGCTTGAACAGAAAGTGTTTGCTGTCAACACAGTTGATAGGGTAACACTTAAAGAAAATAGGCTTACTTTAAATACCTGGATGAACCGTTACGTGGTTTACCTATGAAGTTAATAGGTTGGACATTTTAAAAGCACAGGCTTTATAAGAATACACTGAACATAATTCCCTCATTGCACTATTTTGGATCGACATGGCTGTTTCCGGTATCCCATACAGTAACTATCTCATTTATAGTTCGTTTCCCCTTCTTATAGCCTGCATAACTTATTTATGTACCATAGAAAATCCAAATTATAGCCTGAATATTCAGGCATCGCTCGTTTCTCCAACTTATTGGCTACATATCTAACTAGGGTATCACCACTTTCTCATGCCTGTAGGCTACATGTACATATCTAACTCAGGTATAGTTTCTCCTTTCATCTGTGGCCCTACATTCCTGTGCTAGTCTACAAAAACTGCACTAATCATATATGCATAATTAGCCTAATAGACTGTAAGCTGCTAAACCTCTGAACAGATTTACTTTCTTTACTTTCAAAATGTTTATCTCCCGCTACAAGCTGCCAGTTCTGCTGTTTAGACTATGGCATAGAGATGGATAGAGGGGCAGTCTTGCCACTAGCTAGAAAAAACATTGGTAGACTGACAAGTGGTCTCAATGTTTTCCATAAGAGTCTGGGGACTTTCAGATTTGTTGCTAGAGTTGGGTGAACATCAAAAGACAGTGAGAAAAAGGCATGCACCGCAGAGCCAATCTAATTTATTTGAAGCATGTGCACATATTGGGGCAGTAACACTCAATTTAAATATGCTTAAAAAATGGAGTTTGACAAAACTCCAGCTAGCTATGATATCAGACTCTGCTGCAGCATGGGTTTACATCTGTCCACCAACTCTCACAGCAATACTCTCTACCAGTGATCCTGACGGGGGGACAACCAGTAACGTTGTCCCATGCCAAAGCCTTGGGGGGCCAGTTTGGTTGGTCTAAATATAATTATTTATTAGTCAGTCAATCTTGTTATTTAGTACTACCTAGCTAGGACATTAAACAATAAACATTTATGACCTGTTTTTTGAACAGCAACATCATTGCTATTTATAAAAATGTGGCCCGTGTTTTGGGTCCAAAATGTTACATTTTGTACCGGGCCCTGGGATTCCTGTCGGCGTCCCTGCCCTCTACTATATCTTTCCCTATTTCCTCTGTCCAAGAGAGCATACATTTCTGAATAATATCTTTTAAAGAATCAACAGCTTATTTTTTTCTAAGAAGCTGTTTATTCTCTGTAGCCAAACTATGAATCAGCCCCAGAAAACAAGCATGAGAAAGGCAAATGACTGTGGAGTGTTGTACCAAATAGGTGTCTGGGGAAGCAACTTGCTGGAAAAGAATGTACAGTAGTTTAGTACAATATCAACGTGTTCCAAGTTTAGAGATTATCTGAATCAAAACAAGTTCAGTAGCCTGCATCAATGTTGAGGGAAGACCCCTCAAAACCTTGAGGGTTGAGGGGAAAAATTGCTATGATCGCTGTAAACTATGTCAACGCAATCAGCTTCCTCAGCCAGAACGCTAGATGTAATAGCATGCCAGCAGTGTAGCCCGAGTGGGTTGGTTTTGGGTTAGCAGAACTGACATGTTTGCACCACCATTCAGAGGCCATCACAAGAAGATGGGTAACAGCTTTTTGCTATCAACTTGAAACGTCAAGGAGACCTGAGGGAGAGCTGCCTACTGTCCCTGCATCTGAGTTTGACAAGTAGCCGGGTGCAGAGCCCGAGGGAGTAGAGAGATTTGGGGGGAGGAAAAATGTGCTGCATAAAGAAATAAAGGTTCAATCATAACACCATTAAACCTCCCATGTCACCGAACACAAAGTGGGGGGTGACAGGGAACCCAATCTATGCCTAGTATGCTTTTCTGTCCTCAGTAGAACCGTGCACCCTAAGTAGAACCGTGCTGCAGCTGCAGAGTAAGGGGATAACCTTCATATTTGGCCTGGTTTCTGGGCATCGTTTGAGAGATTGTAGAATGCTTCGCTGCCGGGGGCCAAACTTTCCCCAAGGCCATCTTGTAGCCCCTTCCTAAAATAAAGGCAAGGACAGGATAAATTGACCTACTAGTTTCCATAAGGCATGAGTTAGCAGGACATGTAGAAGTTCAATTATTGTTTATGAAGATGGTCCTTAGTTGTCACTGGGGCATTGAGGCAGTGAAATATTTATTTTCTAACCAAGGCCACTTTCTCCTGCCAATGCCAGACTCATGGTGTGATTTCAGTGTTTGACAGTGGTCTGGGATGCACTTCAGGTTTGAGTATGCCTTGCCAGTCCTCTGGTTTCAGGGTGTCTGACTGCTGCTGCCTCCTGAACGCCTCCAGCAGTTTGGCATGATAAGCCTTCGGTGGCTTTGTTGGCTGTACGTACGTGTCAGATACAGATGGAACAAATATGTCTTCTCTGTCATCCCAGGGTTACCCGCCCAAAGAGTGGGAGGATGTCAAACTCAATGTAAGATGTTGCCTCAAGGAGGCTGATAAGAACTATCTCTGCCTCATATTTGTCAGTTCCATTTGACCGTCTCCTGAGAAGGCATCGTCAGACTGAGTTGAGATGAATAGATCCTATTGATAACCTTGGGCAAAGTGGATGTCAGGCAAAAAATGGCAATCGAGGTAGTGGAACATTCTAGGTCTTCGTCCTGCAGCACTCGTCCGAGGCCAACTTCTCATAGAGGGTACAAGTCCTTTTCTGTAATGTAAATTCTAGTGATGAGAACAATTTGCCGGTACCAGAAGCCAATCTGAAAATAGAAACCTTGCTGCTAATAGCACGGCTGTACATCAGTCAGAAACGTACTGTAGAGAATGCTAAGGCCATGAGGCCTATCCAAATACGTGCTATGGCTAGCTAGGTGCTTTCTGAATCAGCGGTTAGGGTTTTTCTGATCTGTCGCCCAACAGACATTCATGATTAAATGTTGATCTATTTAGTCCAAGGAAAACTGTGCATTACTCAGTGTTTAAATACCATACAAAGAATTAAAAATGTGTAAACATAATTTGAATCATGGTACACTACTCTCCTATTTTAACTTTGCCCAACTAACTAGGTGGCCAAATCATTTCTCTTGAATTTATCACTCTTTTAGACAGAGTTGTGAGACTGACGAAAGAGAGAATGCTGTTCTGTTGTCTTTTCCTGATACAGCTTTCCCTGTGATGAAGGGGTGGCTGGGGTGCTGTGGACAGAGAGGAAGAGGGTTAATGGTGTTTGCAACAGGCCATGCTTGCCCTTGAAGTGGGAGACAGTGGAAGGAAGTGTCCAGATTTATGACAGCGTGGACTGACCGTGGAGGCTGCCTCCACCAAGGCGTTTGACCAGTAGACAGAAGCAGCGAGAGGGAGGGGGAGGGATGTACGGGGGGCTGTAAATCACTGACTGAGTGTTACTCAGACGCATGAGCGCACACACACACACACACACACGCACGCACACGCACACACACAGAGCCAGGCTCATGCTCCCAGTTCACAGTTCACAGTGACATAATTGCTGTGTAAATGAAGGGTGGCTCTGCAGGCTGCTGGTCATTTAGAGATACAGATGATGACGGACTGTGGACACAGAGGGATAGTACTTCTAACACGATCACACGTCTGGAAACCACGTCTACAAACTGTTTAAGCCCTTTCCTGAATAAGACAGAAGGACGCCAATATGAATGAATGACAATTACCCTTTTTAAATATTTCATTGGTCATAATAGTGACATTAGTGTCACTCAAGCGCCAGTGCATCTACATCCTCCCCGGCCGGCCTCAGTGCCACAACGCTTTAAGAGTGTGTACATCTGCGTGTGTACATGACAGACTGTGTACACAGTTAGGGTGGTCTCCAGCGATGCCCGTGGATTCCTGGCCTGGTTAAGACATCCAGCGTAGCGGCGGCGGCGCAGCAGTAGGCCCCTCGGAGAACGTGCGCTGTATCCAGTGTGTACACAAGCGTCGCGGCCTCCACGGGGACTGTTTATCCAGCTGAAGTCCAACAGTGTGAACCTCCCTCACAGCTGCACCGAGGGGAAATAAGTGACCCTGGACAAATGCACCAACTAATAACATCCAGGCACGTCTTTCTGATGTTCAGTATGGATGTTGTACACATTCATGTTGTTGAAAATGACATTATATCAACTCATGTTGGGTTCCATTGCTGCCATTATGGAACAGCCTAGGCAAGGAGCTGCTGTTAATGTATACGTATTGATGTCCCCGCACAAGTAGATCTAAAATTCTCACCTACGTTAAATAAGATGTTGCGCCTCTTTTGGCCCTTGAAAAGTTAAGTCAGACCCTATGGTCTGTGGCCCTGCCCCCTTAAACAGAACCACATTCATTGGTCTGTTAAAATGGAATCAGCCCTTAAGCAGTTGGTCAAAAGTACCATTCCATCTAAATAAAAGGTTATATCTGGCATTATTTAAAACAGCTCATTTGCAACAAAAACATTCTAATTGTCAGCATTCCCAGCAACATTTTGCCTTTTTGGTTTGGTAATTAAGGAAATAGACACATCATGGACTGCACTTTGGCAAGAAAAGGAGAGTTATGGTAGTAGTTCTTATCTGACAAGAGACCTTACTGTACCATCCATCATCTTTCAGCTGAAGATGATAACAAAAATACTTGACTACACCTTCACCCTTCCAGAGGCCGATAACTCACTGAGTCAATCTGTCCGTTTCTAGCCGGCAATCACTCCATCAGCATGCAATAACGCTGGACTCAATTCCAGGTAAGTAGATGAAGCTCGGGAGAAAGCCATTTTCTACTATGTGATAAAAACAGCACACGCCAAGTGCGGGAGAGATTTATCGTGGTGTCTGTTCAAATGTTGCCAATTTCACTTTAATGCAATATTTAAAAAATTATGCATGCTTGAATTTCACAGTTTTCCGCGATGTGTATGGAATCTTATGTGCCTGTGGCAGTTTTAAACCATACAGCCTAGAATGATTCAAACCCTTCCGTGGAAGGTTAGCGCTGGTGATGTAATGTTCAATATTGATAACGGCCGTGAGCAAGATGGGTTCTAATCGTTTATGAAAATATTATACATCCAGTGTGCGTTCCACCCCTACTGTTTTCTGTCCCCGCTACGGCTACATCCGTCAGATCTATCAGATAGTCGCTGATCAAATAAAATCCTGTATGCATTCAACAGTCAGTGTGTGAATTAGCATGTCCCCTGGACTGTATTGTACGTATCTTTTCCAACTGGATTCAAAATGGGTAACACTTTATTCTCTTGAGTCTCGAAGGTGTGTCGGTATATGCTCTACAGATTACCTGCTATCAGTGACATTTTAGTTAACTATCTACTAACCTTTATACTAAACTAAACCCTTAGCTTAAACTTTGTTCTAAACCTAACTCTAACCTTAGCAAGCAGTTGCTTATCAACAATTAAGTGTAACCTCAAAGTGTTATAGATCCTACGGCATGTGTGGATCTCTTGACCGGCGTATTTCCTCATATTTCTTCATTATCATATTTAATGGCAACTGGCCACACAAAACATACGTATCAAAGAGGCCTATCATGGTCCAGATGTGTAAAACCTAATCCTCATCAGGCTGCTTTGGAATGGTGCAACGCTCGAGGGCCAGACATGTGCCGAATCATGAGGAAGTGGGACTCGCTAAACAGGCTGCTTGGATCCTTCATAGTGATGCCGTGAGCCAGATGAGCAGCTGAGCTCAGCTCGATGTTGGGTTTGCTGTTCAGGAAGTTGGAGCGTTGTAGGTAGCACTTGGAGATGTTTGAAATGTACTGCTCAGCCTTGTGTGTGTCCTCATTTGGGCCCCTGATGAGCCAGCAACTGTGTGGTGGATAGCAAGGGGGAACTTTCAAGTGTGGTTGTGAAGCAGAGGTCACGGATACGAGCCAGATATGTACCAAATTAGGAGCAAGTGGCCCTCCTAAACTGGCAAATTGACATCCTACACAATGTAGCAGAGATTCTAGCATCCTGGTCTAGAAAAAGACTGCTATTGAGTGCCAGTGATATAAATGATTTGAAATAACAGAAACCCTGACACTGTATATTTAGTTTGATCTGCCTTTAACGTATTGAATGTGTTTTAAAACAAAATAGTAGTTTGTTTGCGTGCATGGCACCTTTTCCTGTCTCTATGGCTTTAGTAATGTTGATTTATCTTTTTGAACATGCGGCTTCAGTGCTATTCCAAGACGAACTCTGACCTCAAGGTAAAGAAATGTGAATCTATGACTCTACCAATCAAGACAACCTCTGGGCAGAATTCACCTCAGCAACTACTTTAGCCTAATAGTTGCCAGGCCCATTTTAAATGATTCTCTTTAATTGTGTCATTGTTCCCTTTTCTTGATCCATCTCTCTTCATGTTCATTTACTAAATATTCCGTGGTGATTATTCCAGGAATCTTTAAGTTTTCTATAGAATACCAAGATTATTTGTCACCACATTTCTAATGACAATAGTTTAATTTGGATTTTCTGGATCAAAAAGATGCTATAACTTTAGCATCTGTCTTAAAGTAGACTAGTGGTTAAAACTTCTACTGCTGTATATTCTTCTGAACAACATAACACTGTCTTAGGCCCAGAAAGGAGCAGTAATCACTTTTATGGATGAGCTTGTTCTGAATGGTCAAAGCACAAAGACCAAAATAACCTTGTCCCATTTATCACACACTTTAAGAGAGGACACTTTAAGAGAACGAGAGGAGGGGAAGAGACTGTCAACGCCACAGCAGAGAGTCTGGTGATAGTGGCGGTCTCCCCCCTGAGGCACACACATTGTTTCAAGTGGAGAGAGGGAGGGGGAGAGACCAATGGAAGAGCTGTCGCCATAAACAGACGAGGGTTAGGAGACCAAGTTTAGTGACAGAAACGGCATCTGAAGTGTTAGGCAGGGGGACACACAAAACATCCTCCTGAGAATTTATACGGAAAGAGGTGAAAGGTCAGAAAGCTATTAATCACAGCCAAGGAGGAGGATTAAATAGCTAGGTCTTGCGGGCAGATGAGAGAGCAAGCTATTGAGGTGTTTGAAAGAGTTTGTTGGGTCTGTCTCTGATTATAGAGCACACGCCTTAGGCAAAACAGTCATCTGAGCCCTGGAAGAATATAATATCAAGTATTTATCATTGTCCCTCAATGTAGTCATCACCAACCAGGGCAATCAATTACATACCGTGCTTAATTAATAATGTGCTTTACTTGGGATTTTTGGTCCCAAATGGTTGATTATTCTGGATTTTGACTAGGATGAATTAACTGCATAACAGTTTTGGATTAAATCCATGAAAAATTCTAAATAACAGGTGTAAAATAACAGTGAATTCCTTTAGAAGATTAGAAGAATAGTGATATTTATTATTTAAACATGTACATATTGGATGACATATGGCAAATGACAACAGGGGAAATAAATACTGCTTTTCTGTGTCATAGACCACAGTTGTGCCTTCTCCTTAGGGCCCAGTTGTTCAGAAGTAATCTGAGCGGATTTCGGCTTTCTGATTGGATCAATTCTGTTCAAAAGAATAAAAGAATTCTGCAATCGGATTAGATTACTTATTCCAATCTTGGTCCTGATCTGGATCCAACCTTCAGTATGTGTTGTTCAAAACTTTCGGATGGATTGGGATACCTTTGATCCATGAAATCTGGTTGATCCTGAACCCAGCAGAAAGGTGGATTCAGGATGGATTTCAGGAACAAAAAGTTATAAAACTTTAAACTTTGTTAGATAATTCAACATTTGCATCATGTAGTATAGTAAATACATGTACTTATATTTTGCACTTCATTTGTTGCAATTATTAAGTAGCTAAAGTAGACATTAGACCACCTATTAAGCCTTTCAGAACGGCAAAGTGAAATAAATATAGGATTTTGTCCCCATAACATAATCCCTGAAACAGTTGTCAATGTCAAACAAAAATCATATATTTAATTTTAACTGTTATTCATCACTGTATATTAATTACGATGATACAATCATCAGAGATCAGCCAGTTATTGAGAATGTCTGTGGATCCTCACTGGAAAAGCCTGTAGATACTGTAACAGGAGCTCCGAAGGGTCAGGAAGCGTTCTTTGACAAACAAATATGATTATGACTAGAAGTCACTTCTTAAATGAGAAACCAAAAGTACAGATTAATCTAGCAGAGGAAAAAATCACTCTTACCCAATTACAGCAAACCAAAGCCAGACTCGATATCTGTGTCCTAAAAGCAGGGCTTCAAAAAGCTAGTATCTCCACAAATTAAGAACTCTGAACGTTTCTTATTACATTAACTATTGGACATTATGCCTTTTCATTATTTAAAACAGGTGTTCAAAATATCCACAATGTATTTGTGAATAATGTATATTTGTTTGTTTTTATTTATTTGTTGGGGATCAGATGAGGGGTCGGACTGTATAAAAGAAATTGAGATTTGAACCGGATGATTGTGCTCTTTTATTGTGCTGCTCTCTGTGTCTTCAAATATAAACACTTGAAGTGACCACATGCTGACTTTTCTACCTGTGGTTCTTTACATTGCTAGTAGCCTATATTGTGATATGTAGTCCCATTTAGAGCACAGTTAATTCGCATTTGGTCATCTTGAAAAGTTTGTATCTGGATCAGTGCTTTGAAAAACCGGCGTGAAAATAAAATTGATTACCTAATCCTGGAGAGCAAAACATGGGACTATTTTGATCCAGATTAAACATTTTGAACCACTGGGCCCTGGCTTGCACAGAGACACGGTATAGAGGTCAATTGAACAACACAGGGGGGGTTAAGATGAAGGTTGTCATTATTTGTGCCCATTAAATTACACCTCAGCTGGTCCTGTGGTCTCTTCTGCACATGTACCACTGCAGCATGAGACCCTGCCCACTGCTCTTTCAGCAAACTCTGTTTCCCTTCTGTCTAATACTTAAGAACAAAAACAGAAACCAATGAAGTGGATATTTTCCAATCTGCATGATACGTTTATTGTAACTGGCCGGGCAGATTGTTTACCGAAGTCCAATGTTGATGTATTTTGCTGTTATTCACTGCATAACATGCATAACTGATTCATAACTGTTGCAGTCAAAGTCATTCTTTATTTAATGCTGTTCCTTAGCTGGCAGTGGTGACAAGACAATGTATCGGGAAGGACATCAATACAGGCATCAGATGTATACACTTACCCCAAAGTGAATTACACAGGAACAGCACCCTCAAGCTACACAAATTCTGACGGTGGGAAATCAGATGGGTGATCCAGACAGTACTGTCCTTACAGTGCCGTGATTTAGCATCGTGCAGCCTGTCCTGCCCAAAACCTCAGAGGAATCCCCCCGCATGGCCGGGGGTTGTGCAGTGGTCTAAGATATAGCCCCCAGTGCACAGGTACAACTGCCACTGATTCACTTCCGAGCCACTGCTCTCACAGCAGAAATCAAACTCTCTTTTTTCAATACTTCCTGTCCAGTAAAAAATTGTGTTTCTTTTTTTCAGTCCCTGGAATGAGCTCCTAAACAAAGCATGTTCTAATCATAACAGCTTTGGCAAAGGTAGCTGTCTAATCAATCTACTGAAAAAAGTACTGACCCTTTAATGCTACAGATTGTGGATCATGAAATGTGTATGATCTCTATTTAATAATCTTCAAAAACAATCACTTGTGGAAAAATGGTAAGTATTTTACTGGAGCTAACAAGCTAGCTATGCCTGATGAGTTTTCTGTGCCCTGGGAGTCACCTATAGCGTCTATGTTAACGTTTCCTAGTTGTAAAGTTTCTGTGGACATGGTCGGGTATACACATTATTCCAATTCTTATGAATAATATCCAAATCTGTCTCTCTTCCTATTTATTCCTCTCTCCCACTGGTAACAGGTTCTATATTCATATGTTGTGTTGACCTGTGACTCCTTGACATTGTCTCTGATAGGTGGACCTGCTTTGTATGGTCTTCAACAGGAAGTGCGTTAAACGGAAAAGGATTTCAGAAATGTAATGGAGGTCGGGGAGATTTTCCGGAGTTTGGAGAGAATCTGCTCTCAACAGGTTCCTAACTATGTGACCTCCCACAAAGCCAGCGAACAAACATTGGGGGCTGGGGGACATCATTACCACTTTGTCTTTTTGTTGATTTAAATGTGGCCCTCCAAAATGAGGAATCTGTAGATTTGCCCATGAAATAGTAATGAATAATACTTAGGTGTAGAAAGTGTACCAGGGTATGAACTCACTCATGACACATTTCTTATCTCACATTTAGAGCCACACACACAACAAAGTTATCTATATGGCACATGAATATGTATTCCTTTACATGGGCATAGATTTAGGATAGGAGGTTAGGGACAAACAATATTTGAGTCTGGTTTTTTTCTCCATTTTTCTCCATTTTACCAAGGGATAACACACATTGATTTCTATTTGTACCAAGCTGCTGCCAGTTCCTTGTGTGAGTCAGTGAGGTGAGCCACTGAAGAAAATGTAAGTAGCGGAGAACATTGTCGGTTACAGTCAGGCTGTCGGTGACATTACGTAAATGAATAATTAACTTTTTGAATAGTATTGTGGCAAATGTACAGTTTTGCTAACATTCACAACGCATTACCAACTCTATTAGGGACAAAAACCTTGCATCCTTGTGTGCTAGTTAATGTACGAATGTTTGTATAAAATCATCACACCAACTAGCTAACATTAGCTTAGGTTTAGCTAATTGCTTACTTCAAAGGGTTGTAGATGACAGCAGAATGAATTCACATAAGGGCATTCTTTGCAAAGGAAGATTGACGTACGAGCATTCTTTACAAAAAGCCCAAGCAAAACCAAGTAGTAGAAAGATATCTTGCTTTCCATTGTTGGTTGGATATTCTACACTGGTTTGACAATGATTGTCACAGAAAATGTAGAAATAATTAAGTAGTCATATACTTTATTTACAAACAGCATGCATCAGTTGCTCATCAATTAAGCGAGTGCCAGTTGCTCAAAGCTGCAGTACATAGGAATGAAGAGGTGGAGGAACAAGGTCACAGGTGAGGTTTTATAATGGTTTAGCTAGTGATTATAACAGTGAGAGTGTAGCTAGTAAGCAAGCTGATGCTTGCTTGAGATATTATTTTCATTTAACTACATGACTCAGAAGCAAGGTTCAGACTGGATCTCTGAATAAACCTAAAACTGCCCTATGCAGTGGATGTTTTAATTGACTGGTGGTACCATTGGCATGGTCAGAGAAGTCTGGCTCTTGCTTTTACCCCATGCCCAAACACTTAACTCTAAAACTAACTCTAAAAGGTGAGCTTAATACTAAACCTAACCCAAAAAGGTGAGGTTAATACTTTCCCTAACTCCAAATACTATAATTTAAGTAAATAATTGTGTTTTCAAATTTGTGACATTAATGAAATATTTCTGGATTAACCAAATAAATATTCCTGGATTCGTTTGGAAACATTGTCATCCTCAGTTATACAGTAGACCTTACCAGCACAAACACTTCTTAAAATCACTATCCAGTGTCACTTGAATTTGATTAATTACACAACTGGCGTTTATCTTTAAGGTGCCGCAAATAATGATTAATTACTTAATGAGATGAGAAACAAACTATAGGCCTACAAGGAATTTATATACAGTATATGCTATTTCCTGTCCTATCCTACACAGGGAAGGAGGGACTTGAAGGGAGGAAACCAGAATGCTGCTATGCTATATTATTTTGTTGCCAAATTGCCTCCAACAACTCTGGGTGAAATGTAATCTCTGGTGAATATGTCATTTTCACTTTTGTGAAATGCTTCTTCCACGAGTGCAGCATATTTGGTGAGGGACAGGACATTGAGGCAAGACGGATGTAGTCTGGATTAGGGATAAACTGTCATGCCCAGAACAGGATAGCAGGGGAACAATGATGGAGAAATGACCTACTTCTCCGAGCTCTAATGCAATGGGAGATATGGAAATGCAGCATGCTGCTGTATAGGTAGCTTGGGGCCCTGTGCAAGTGTGCCTAAACGTTGATGCATCTGCAATGAATAAATACATATGTATTTTTTTGCCATGCAGATGGCTCATGAATACTGTTGATGCCAGTGAAATTAAGAAGGTTTAGTTGTGGGAAAATAACATCCCCCTTATTCAAGCTCTATGATACTCTATTGCTTTGTTAGCTTATAGAACTTTCCCTTTAGAAGTCATTATACTTTGAACATGAAAACCGTGGTCATTATCATAGACATATGGTGTATGCAATAGCTTTGAATTGACGAACAATAAAATGAGACAAATGAAAGATCCACTAAGCAAATTAAAACTGCAAAATGTATACCTTTGCAAGGAAAGTGCTAATATAATTCCTTCCAACTTGCCTCAGCTATACGTAATAGGCTGTTTGGAAATATCGTTTCCACAATAACCAATTTTCACACTTAGACGAAAGTAAAAGTGCTAAAAGGGTTAATGATAACCCCACACCCCTTTCTCTTGTGTCGTTGCGGTTTGCTTGCGTTTGTGGGAGTCCCCCTTGCACGGGTCCCTTTTGCAGTGCTGATCCAGTAGTTGGAGTTCTAAACCTAGTGAAAGAGAAGGAGCACAAGAAGAGAGCGCAGCGGAGTGAGCAAACAGAAGTAGAAACATTAGGTGAATTTTGACACTATCGAACGTCGCTTTTAAAAGCGTTTTGAAAGACACTTTTGCTACCCTGGATCCATCTTTACAGCATTGAAGAATAACGCCCTATTCCCCCGTCTGAAAACTCACATACGGTCGTGTCAGCTGGCATGAGCTAACCCACCAGACATGGAAACAAAACCTTTCTTGTCATTGGGTAAGTTTAACAGTCACTGTTTGTTTTGGTTTGTTTTTGTCAGATTTGACGTTACATGTAACAACGTTTAGTGGAGCAATGGTGTCGTTTGCGGCTTGCATTTTTAATATCGGATATTCTAAGTTAGGTAAAATGATTGTAATGGTTGATGCTTAAACCAAAGTCGTAACAGCCAAAATAATACATTTTTATTGGTAAACAACATGCTTGCGGTGCTATTTTCAAAAAGAGTAAATGCAACAAATAAATCCACCGGGAGAGAACTCGCAGGATATCAAAGTTAATATGCTTAGTATTCTCATGCAGGTTTTATTCATTTAGAACCAGCGCAGGAACTTCACGTTCCGACTGTTTATTTTTTGAAAGTTGTGCTGTGTTGTGGTACTTTAATCTAAATATATATGTATATTTTACGTTTTCAGGAAATGTTCTCACCGTATGTTTTGCTGAGAAGAGAAAAAACTTGAGTCTCGTCATGGCTTGTCAAATACTACAGCTCGCTGAGCTGATGACATTCGCTTGATTAGCATGACATCTCATTCAGAAAAAATACTTCTCTTGCCGAAGTATTCTGCGAAATATAATATGATTCGATTTTCGACACTTCCATAGCATATTATTTAACCCAATAATTCATTTTTTATGGTACTCGGTGTTTTGAATCGACATACCCCGAGCGTACAATCTCGTGTAAACTCTTCATAATAGCAAACTGTCGCAGAATGACAAACCAGGGTGAAGTACATGAAACGTAGGTCTACATACCTTTGGTAGCGAACTGTTTACGGGGAACAGATAAAATCCTACGCAGAATTGAGTTGATAGTGTGCATAGAAGGTGTTCGAATTGGGAAGCACATATCATAGTTTAATGGCAAAAAATGAATACCAATGTATAAGCAGGACGTTTTGTATCGGTAAACTATTCAAAGCCTCAAGCTGGCGATGCAGTTTTACCTTGCTCGTTTTTTGGTGACAGCAAAAATATCATCAACAAGTTTTCTCTCTGTTCGAGTTCTATTTCGTTCTGATACATTGTTGTTCAGAATAATTTTAATTAATTCGATTGATTCGATACAATACCATTACAAAAGAATAACACTACTATAATGATAAAACTAATGTTTTATTGTTTTTTTTGTCATTATTATCAAAGTAATTTTTTAGCAGCAAATTACATTTAATCCAGAATGGCTCAGGGTAAGAATCTTTTGCTCCCAGAATGTGAGGAAATGTTAAAGGTATAATTTTTCAAGTAATAATATGTCCCTTTCTTCAACTTAAAGACAATCATATTTACTTTGTAAATTGACTAATCCCTCGCTGCTTCGTGTCTGATGTATTGTATAGAACACACCTTGTCCCCTATATGAAAAACATAGGTGAAAGCAGTAGGCAGACATGTTATTGTGTCTGCAGGTATTTCATGGGCGCCACATGTTTCACCTTAATGCATATCACCAGCCAAACCGCCTGCCTGCCTGCCTGCCACCACCAATACACACAGGTGACACACAAAGGGACTTCTGGGGTATTTCTATCTGATTGCAAACCTGATCACTGGCGCTATGCCCAAACTGGCCTGTATGACTTATCAGGCATGTATTGCAAATTTCACCATGCCAATTCTCATATAGATGACAGGTTATTATTACACTGGAGTTTCTGTGTCTCCATGTTAAAATCAATTACATGCACTGTTTTTTCTTTCAAAATTCTTAGTGGCCCAGAATAGAACCAAGGGTGTGTTGTAGTAGAAGTGTAATAGCAATGTAATTGTTAAGATGTGCTAGTAATCATTATATTGTACAGCACAACCAAGGCCCTCATCCTTCCATACGTTTTCAACATGCTATATCAGCAGGCCATTTGTTGTCAGGTTTTGATTTGTTGGCCTTTAACTCAGGATTTAAATATAAACTTTCCCCATTAAACCCAGCTAATGGTTTCATTGTTATTGCCCACTTCAAGGACACCACTAACTCTGATTAGCCCTTGAATGTATTGATTAGCCGCTCTCTCTGTGTAATTATCCAGGGTCGTGCTGCATTACAACTTCAAACATGCCACTGTTTGAAATGACAGCTAGAGCATTTCTGCAGTCGCGGATTAATTGTTGGCTGTGATGACGTCTTTCTGCTTTTGGTACGGTATGTTCTCGATATGGATAACTAACCACGGGAGCCTGTAGGTTTTTTGTTTAACTCCTTTCTTCAGTTAAAGCTATAAATAATGGAGCGGTGACAGTGAAAACCAGACTGCGTGTTGATCTTTTCCAAGGAATCTGAGTGTTCCTTTCACAATAAGCTGAGGCACTATGTATTGAAATGTGTGAGTGTTTTTTGCTATCGTAGGGTGGATTTGGGCAGAAATGGGTACTTCTTTGCTTGTGTCTTATAACACTGAGTGTTGTGCTGTGTTAAGATACTTTGATTGAAAGTGACATGGCCTTCGATGACCTGGCCATCTTGGCCTCAGCTGCAGAAAGCAGATCCTGTAATACATGAGATGTACTGCAACTGCTGTTGTCTATGGTCAGAATTGACTAAGGATGTCCGTCCTCATGTATCCTAATGAACTGTATGTCACGGGTTATTCAGGACAGTTTCAACTGCAATTTGTTTTGTATGGGTTTTGCTTTATGGTAGCTTTAGTGGAACTTCCTGAATGCAAATATTTACAATACATTTTAGTCTTTCATCAGATGCTTTTACAAGTCTCTCTGGGATTCCAAGGAGTTTTTATTTTATCTGCTGCGTAAAATGTTTATTTTGCTGCTGCTGTTGTGAGATCTTACAAATAAAGGGGCAATTATTTTGTCAAATTTGTAGCATAAATGTTCTGACGGGAAAAGTGGACACAGCTTCAGATGTGAACATCAGTTAATATGTTTACATGAAGTGTTGCATATGGCGTTACCATGGTGCTGATGCTGGTTATTTCTTTCCCAGTACAAGTCAAAAACACACTTTTCTGTAGTTGCTGTTTATTGGGTATGCCCCCGCCCAGTGAAATTCACATCTTTGAAGAGGAGAAAGTGACTTAGGGTGGGAGATGGGTGAGGAGGTGCCAGGCTACATTCCCCTCCTGGCTGTAATTCATGATAATACTGGGAGTGGACGATGGCGGAGAGGGGTTGGCGGGGGAGAGGGGGTGGCGGGGGAGAGGGGGGACGGGGGAGGGGGGGTGATGGGGGAGAGAGTTTGGGCTCTGCAACGCCTAAAGCGCTGTGTCTTTTATGAGGGTCCAGTTTTGTGTTCCTGATTTGATGTTTTTGCTCTCATTTTGAGAGGGAGCTGCAGCTGTCATTTTTATTGGAAGAGGTTTATAGTGAAAGTTAATGGCTTAAAGTGACAGCTCCCCCTTTCTTCCTGACCCTCCCTCTCATACACACACCCTCAAGCCTCACTACTTCTCCCTTTTTCTCCCTCCCTGTTAACATCAGAACCAAATGTAGAAGAAAGAGAAACAATCTGCACAATTATGCATACAGCTGAACATTTTAATTGTAGGGTATTTTTCAAACTTAAAGTTTAGACTCACACTTTTTCATAGAATTTGTGCTCCTGTGCATTAAGCATCAGTCTAAAAATGCCTCTGACTCTGGGAAAGAAAAACTGTGCACATCCATATTGATGAACATATGCTGTATCATCTCAGGCCCAGACAGTTTCTGCTTTCATAATACTGTTCACTAACTGTTGCTGGCAGAATTCTAGATAAGAGATGGATGGCTATTGCATAAATGCTCATTTGTTGTATTGGTTTTCAGCAGTGGAGGTAACAAGGAAGCTTTATTGGTAAGGGTTGCACTGAACTTTGAACCTCAACCTCTCACCCTTCATGCTTTGTCATTGGAGGAATTTTGCTTTGGGCATTCAGGCTTCAGCATGTTCCATTCTAAGACAATTTTTTAAATCCTGCAATGCTGAATATTTGTCTTGCCTTACTGTTTTCAAAACGTGTCTTACTCTACATTAGGTGTGAATTCATTCCAATAGATTATTCCAATTCCTTCACTGCAGGAATCATTCTGGATGCCTACCTCTGGCTGTTTTGTAAGCTGAACGAGTGTGAGAATGTCTGTTCTTTTCTGAGTCAGAAAATATTCAGGATGCGCACAAGTATTCTTTTGATGTGGAAACACAGTCTCTGTGGGGATTCAACCAGATCACACTCATAATTCACACGGAGAGGAAGGTCGCTCAGACCTCTTCACTAGAGATTCCTCTGCTCTGACCTGCATGGACCACAGTCCGTTAAACCGCCATCATGGACTTATGAAAGCATTCATACCTGGCCAACTTTACTTACCACATTTGGTTGTGGCCTGTTTAAAACTTCTTAATGATGCTTAATATAGGAACATCTCTGGCGCTTAGTCATTAATTATGCTATGTTGAAGTCATGAGAACTGATATGGTTCTTTACAAGAACATTGCTGTAGAATTCCAATTTCAGTGATTTTTTTTTTCCATGATTAAATATAATATCAGTCCACAAAGAACATGAATAACTTAGGTTTCCCAATAAAAGCCATTTAATTCGAATCATCATTTTCCGTGTTATTTCAGCACGGATTATATAAAACGGTTAGATTCTATTTCAAATCAGAATCAATGTTTTTTTTAGGAATTATCTATCTTACAAATGTTTTGTGAAGTGTAATAATGCAAGTCTTCCTCTAATGGGAGAATGACTCTACTTCACTATTGCCTCTACATGAGTTACACCCACGCGAAAACCCACAGAGTGAACCGAAAATGGTGTTTCTATGAAGCGTTTCTTAGACACTGTGGTGCTGGGACCCCCCCTCCTCCGCTCTGCAGCCGTGCTACTATGTCTGTCATCTCAGCCGGTGCTAACCACATGGTGATGATCAGGCTTGGTGTGTTGCATGACACCAGGAAAGGGGTGGGTGTTGTCAGAGGGGCAAAGTACATGGGCTGTTTTTACCAAAACGACATCCCACTTACAGTTACGTTTCTGAGGTTGCCCTGGACTTAACATAGGACATTGTTTGCTTTTGATCGGGTGTTTTGTTTGACCTTGTATACCTTATATACATGCTGTTTTATGTCTTATAAACAGCCTTATCAAATAGTCAAATAAACAGCCCTTTTCAATTGTTATTTGAGTATTTTAATGGTCTACAAAACAATTATTAGTAAATCTTCACCAACAACTTATCACAGACCACGCTGACCATTTCAACACCTTATTACAGACCATGCTGACCATTTCAACACCTTATTACAGACCACGCTGACCATTTCAACACCTTATCACAGACCACGCTGAACATTTCAACACCTTATCACAGACCACGCTGACCATTTCAACACCTTATCACAGACCACGCTGACCATTTCAACACCTTATTACAGACCACGCTGACCATTTCAACACCTTATCACAGACCACGCTGAACATTTCAACACCTTATCACAGACCACGCTGACCATTTCAACACCTTATCACAGACCACGCTGACCATTTCAACACCTTATCACAGACCATGCTGACCATTTCAACACCTTATCACAGACCCCACTGACGTTAATAACCACTTATCACATAGCATATTTACCATACTAACTACCTATCACAGACCACCTCAACTGTACTAACAACCCATCACAGACCCCACAAACCAAACCATCTTAGACTCTCTAATATATTTTGGGGGGGTTGTATATGTGAGGGGCTTATAAAAAAAGGAAAAGAATATTTAGAAACTTAATAGATGTGTGTTATCTACTATTATATTATACAAATGTGTGTTATTTAGTATTATATTATATTACCTGTAGTCAGTATATACCTTATTTTTTGTCTGTAATGTTGTGTGCTTTGGCATTAAGCAATGTTCTATCTGATCTGCTTTGAATATTTGAGTTAATGGACCGTTGAGTGAGGAATTCTGGAAACAGTGTAGAGCACAGTGGATTGTGAGTGGAGGAGTGTCTACTAATTGCCAGGCTTACTGAGCTGGTGTTTAAAACCCACCAGTCAGATGAAGGGCAGTGATTGTTACTAGGATAGTCAGGATAGGATAGGATATCCATTACAGAAATGGTTAAACTGTCCTAGACCTAGAGATAAGAAAGTGGATGTGAAACAACCTTTAAAATGGCAAATGTAAGATACTAATTCAACATGATCTCTACTTCAATTTTCAACAGAGCTTGAAAAATAACAAAACCACATGCTCAATTGGGTTGCAGGAACAATCTGGATTGTTTGATATTGTTGGATTCTTGCTGTTTCTTTTTTTAGACTGTGTGGGAGTAAATGAGTGTTTTACTGGCATTTCCAGAGTGATGAGCAAACAGAGGGTTTAAGAAGAGGGATATCCGTATGTACTAACATGCATGCAGTGTGTCCAGTTGTCTTTTACAACAGAAGATATATTTAGATTCACAAATCTGAATAACAACACTAGGCTTCCATTTTGTTGCTGATCAGCTGCTTTAATCACTCGTGACTCTGTCACATGTGGAGATATTGAGGGCTTCTTGTGCTGAGAAACTCTTCCTGTAGAATGAGCAGGTCTCTCTGCCACTACCAATCAGCTCAACCAGGGTCATTTGGTTTCAGACATCTTCTTCACGCAGATGGAATGGTGGTTTGGCGCAGGTGCTCTGTTTCCGTCTGTCTGTCTGTCTGTCTGCCTGCCTATCTGTAAATAATTTGCCGGCAATGCTGTGACTCACATGTTGTTACACTAAAGCTTAGCAGGCTTCACATAGACCCTGTATGGTTAGGAAGGTGATAATAGCTAGTCTTTTTCTCATCCTGCTTGAGAGGGAGAGGGAGGGAGGGAGGGAGATATGAGTAAGACTTGACAGACAGACAGACAGAAATAGAGACAGCGAAACACGCGGCTGTTGATTTCCCTCTTTACTCTAGCGGAGAGCTATTTTCAACCTGTTCACACATCATGTTGAAGCCAGAATGTGGCGGCCGGGTGATGCTTGCATTAAATGCCCTTTTGGTATCTTCTTTGATGTCAATGCAAATGGTAGCCTTTTTTTTCATTTTTATGTAATGCCGCGACCCGACAATGGATAAGCGGATGAAGATGAAGAAGATTTATGTAATGAAATATCACCGGAAACAATGTTTCACAGATAAATGCATTACATATCTAAGATCCCTAGCACGTTGTCTTCAATAGATCAAACAAAGCTGTGCTTGGATGAACTCTCAGAACTAAAGAACTTGGTTTGTTTTGTTTCAGCCTCTGAAGAAGAGTTTAAAATAAAAGATTTCAACCACACACTTTTCCAGGCCAGCAGCCGGTGGCTTTTGTCATCTGTGTGTTCTACATACCACTGCTTACATTCCAGTGCCTGCAGAAACATCTCTGACAAACTCAAGTTTCACTTTTAGGACGCTTTCTTTGTTTCATTGTAATGAGTAATATGAGATGATATGGGATTATTCAGGCCAGATTAGAGTCAGCCTACACTGGGTGGGAGGAGTGAGTGTGTCCTCACGTATAGTAAAATTAGGAAAAAGGGGGAAGGAGGCCACTTGGCAAATCCTTACTAACAAAATGTATTTTGGTTTGGGGGTGAAGATTTAAGTTAGTTTTAGGGATATATGTTAGGAAAAGGTATTTTTTGTAGTATTGCATTTTCAGTGTGTGTTTATTTTCATGGAGAGGAAAGGAAGATATGATCTGATGACCGCTTGGTTATATTTCATTGGTCACCATGAGGGAAAAGGCTATTTTCAGCTAAGGGGTTAGATTCAGGGTAAAGGTACCATGAGGATTCAGATTATAGGACACATGAGTGAAATAATGCCTGGGTGCGAGGCCCTGAGGCCTGGGTGCCTGGGTGCAAGGCCTGGGTGCAAGGCCCTGACGCCTGGGTGTGTGGGTGGGAGGCCCTGACGCCTGGGTTTGTGGGTGCGAGGCCCTGACGCCTGGGTGTCTGGGTGCGAGGCCCTGAGGCCTGGGTGTCTGAGTGCGAAGCCCTGAGGCCTGGGTGTCTGGGTGCGAGGCCCTGAGGCCTGGGTGTCTGGGTGCGAGGCCCTGAGGCCTGGGTGTCTGGGTGCAAGGCCCTGAGGCCTTTTTAAGTGAGCTGCAAAAGCCAGGGAGACTCAGACAAGCAGTGTGTGCTGTCTGGAATAATGAAGGTCAGAGGTTGTGGTGAGGTCTTTCTTTGCGAGAGGCTGGTGGTCTTTGGAGTGAAATCAAAACTTCTCAGTATTCGGGACTCAGAGAGTAAGAATGGTATGAGGGACAGTGATGCTTTTATTTAGGTCCTCTTCTACATACGTTTTCTCATAGCAATAGAAGGTTATTGTTAGTAACAGTTAATTGTTAATTGATTCATTGAACGCTAAAGGGATGCTGGTTTCCCTTTCCCTCCTTCTCTCTCTCCCTCTTTTCTCTCCTCTCCGGGTTTGTATTACAGGATCCAGGATGATGCAGCTTTTCCCTTGGGGCAATTAAACCCCTCACTTAAAAGGAAGTGTCAGGGGGCACTGTTATAAAGAGTGGTGATGGGCCTGGAGTGGGGAGAGAGAAAGAGGAGTACAGATGAGGTATTGGAAAGAGGAGTAGAGAGAGAAGCAAAAGGAAGTTCTTGAAAGAGGAGAAGCAAGAGGAAGTTCTGGAAAGAGTTGTAGTGAGAGGAAGTTCTGAAAAGAGGAGTAACGGACAATCTCTGGAAACAGTGAACGAAGAGAACCGAAGGGAGGCACATCTGGAGCGTTTCAGCTGAAAATGTGAGGCAACATCTGGAGAAATTCCCTGGAATTTTAGGGTCCCCTCCTTTGATTTCGGTTTTCCCCTCCTCATTCCTGTTTTCTGGCATCTTCAAAGTTCCAGTCTGGTGTTGCAGGCACGTAAATTAAGGGTGGTGTCTTGTGTCCATCGCACAGGTTGAGTCATTCCAGACTTTATTGTGGACCAATTTGTGCCCATGTAACCAGCTCCCCTTTGTGTAGGCTGGGCTAATTAAGTGGCACCGAAGTGAGAGGGCATCCGGGTGGCTGTGAAGCCAGACCAGACCAGGCTCAGGACAAAGAAACACTCCTCATAAAAACCTCCCGCCAGCCTCCTTCCCACCTCCTGACGACAACACATCTAATAAAAGCACGCCTCGAAATAAGGCCTTTTTTTCCTCACTAAAACCATAGCCTGGTAGAGAGATTTGCAACGTAGTTTGTAAATGATCAAACGTACAGTCACAATGAAAGAAGAAAACAATGATGGCCCAGCACTGTGTTGACTGTGATTCATAATATAAAGGGTGTTGATTATCACTGAGGTACAGGAGAAGTGCAGCATCCCTCCCTTGATTTATGTAGTCTCCGGAGACACAACAAAGCTCTTTTATTGAATTCACCATCCTGCAGCAACAGTGTTCAGAACTCTTCAGTAAGACCACGGCACAGAGGTCCATTCACACAGAGAATTAGCAACACCCTGGCAGGCTTTTGTCCATCTCTCTGGTGATCATACCAGTTGTTTTCTCCTCTCATCAGTGCCTATATTAATTTGTATTGAAGGAGAAACTCAGAGAAGTGTTTTTACCTGCTGCTTGCCAGTCTGTGTAGGCTCTGCACGACTTTGCTGTGAGCGCTGCCTGATGGACAGGTAGGCATTGTGCCGGGAGTGCTGCCTGATAGACAGCCAGCTACCTAGCACTGTGGTACAGAGGTACATGCTAATGCAGAGCTGGGACTGATCAAAAGAGACACATCATGGTCTCCCTCTGAAGGGCTCAGTGAATCTTTGGCCCCGAGAGACTGCCAGGCAGACTGCAGGATCTTGTCTCTGATCAGAGGAGAGGGAGAGAGATGGAGAGGGAGAGAGATGGAGAGGGAGAGAGATGGAGAGGGAGAGAGATGAGGAAGGGAGGGTGAAGGAGAAAGAAACTGATGGATGAAGAGAGATGCAAATTCTGTTGCTGGTTTGTGAGGGAAGTGGAAACCAATGCCATGTCTAGACTGCGCTGAAGCTTCCGCGGGCCTCGTATCATCTGTTGTATAACTCAAGCTCTGTTATACTCAGACCAGCGCTCACTATAAAGCACTTCCATGTAGAACAACATGAACATGTGCCCCGTCTTACAGGTGCTGTATATCATCAGCATGTCTGCTCCAAATCAAACAATGTCTGCCATGCAAGTCGCCTCAATCACAAAATACATTTTATTATACTTCTCGAAAACTTCAAATAACTTTATCCCTGAAATCGAAATCTTTTTGTCTCTGGATTCATCAGCATTCAGGGGATAAAATTAACACCCTCCAAATGCTGGGTACATTCAGCTGGGGGTAGAACTGTGAACCTTACCAGCCACTTTGGTGGGTAGCCAACAAGCGTTTGGGAACACAAATATTTTTTCTGTCACTTATAAACATTGGCAAATCTACGTAGATACAGCGACATCACAACATCAGTGAACGACTCATTTTGACACTCATCCCAGGCCAGGCTCGATTTGCACATGTAATATTCAACAGAAGAGTGCTGCATACTGAACGAAGAGTTCCCTTCATTTCGCCTGGTAGAGCCATGATAACACACATACAGGTCACACTGGATGAACAGACCGACAGGATAGAATCACCAAAGATGTCAAAAGATTGTCAGTAACGGTGGAAAACTGCCAAAACACAGGTAAAACACAGGTAAAACACAGGTAAAACAAGGTAAAACACAGGTAAAACACAGGTAAAACACAGGTAAAGCACATGAAAGCTTTATATGAGCTAATAAAATGTGAATAAAACATTCTAGTGTTGTAGTAAGTAGAGAAGTATCAGGGACAGGTTTTTGTGTAACACTTGCACAGAACTTATGGAATATAGCAATAGCTGTCCTGGGGGCAGTGCAAACATAATGCTAACAGCACTAGTTAATAGTTGATAGTGGGAGTGCTTCTGTTACTAAATCCTGTTATTCTCAACTGGTAAAAACAATAAAATCTAAGAAGCTGGGAAAATTTGACATCCCAAAAAGTTTTTTTTAACCCATGTCAACATCTCTATGTTCCCTGAGTTGAGAGAAAACTCAGCCAGTGTGTTAATAGTCTCAGTTAGTGTCTGTGTGGCTGTGCAGATGGCCTACATCTTTCTGCCTGGCTGGACCGCAGCAGCACTGGGCCTTCTGTGTCTGTGTGTGTGTGTGTGTGTGTGTGTGTTTGTGCGTGCGCACGTATTGGTCCTCTGTGCATTATTTATCCTAATTTCCCCTTCTCCACAGATTGTATACACATCACATCCATCTACACACACGTACATTATTTCACACACGCGCACAGACAGGATTATGAGCTTTCCTAGACAGTAACAGGGGCATGTCCCTAACAGAATGTACAGACAGCTTTGCAAGACTCTCAGGATGTACCGTGTTCAAATGTCATTCTTCTACCTCTGACTTATTCTCCACTTACTGTTCTAAGTCCGTTTTCTTGGAGAAGGAATGACCTTGCAGTGGCCAGTCTTCTGGCCCTGGCATTTCTTTTCATCCAAATTGATATTTTTGGAGGTTCTGGCTTTCTGAGAAGACTCCTTCCTCCTAAACAGATCTGACATCCTGTCTCTCTCACTCAGAATGACTTTTTGGAGATAAGAGGTTTCCCATACAAGGTAGATTTGTAATGTTGTTGACCACTCTCTTTTATAGACGGTGACAATGATGGAACCCACATTTTCCCAGGTGGTTGAAGTCATGAGTTAGTAGTTGCTTCTGACAAAGCACTGCTGATACTGCTTTATAATTAAATTACTGACTGAAAACAAGTGCATTTTCATTTTCTAAACCCTTCCTACCTGGTATTAATTGTTTAAAGTCAGGCTAGAGTTTAAAAGAAATGAAACATTTGTTTTTTTTAATACTTTTTCCTTTGCTCAGAAACCCAAACTTCCCAGAACCCAAATTTGGGTCACCACCCACCAGTGGAGAAACCCTAATCTGGAGGTCCGTTGCTGTGAAGGCAGGCGTCATGACATGCCATAAGTCAAACCAATGACTCAGTCACCACATGTTGTGTTGCCATTTATTCATTATCTCCGTCTCAGATTGACTGACTGTGTACTGTGTCCATCACGTACTACAACGGTTGTCTGGACTGGTATATACGCTGCTTCCCTCCAGTGCTTCTAGCCATACTCAATACTGTTTGGGATTTTCATTAGATTTGTGCACAGTCCCATTTCCCAGGGTTTCCTTCTTCCCTGTCTGTGTGGAACTTCAAATTACCATGGATGTGAATTATTGTTATTCTTACAGGCCGTGCTCCAGAGGATTCTGGGAGCTTATGATCAGCTTAGCCTCAAGTCCTCTGCGTGATTGGCCGATACTGTTTCCTTTTTCTATGGTGGTGTTGCGCAAGGGCGGGAGGTTACCGGGCATCTATGGCATTTGCCTTTCAAGAGTTGTCACCCTGAATTATGTGTGTATCTTAGTCTCATGTGATAGTCAGGCCAGACACGCTCGTCTCCAGCCTGCCACACTGTCTCTGGCAGTACTGGTGCTCTGGAATATCCTCAGTTCTTCCGTATTGTCTTAGGGCTAGAGAGGACAGACCACGCTCCCGCCAGCCCTTACCCAAGTCATTCGCTTCCCTCTGTGTGTCTCTGTTTTTTGTCTCTGAATGCTTACTCGTGTCCTTGGACCTTTCCATTTCAGCAGGTGATACCTCTTTGGAAAGAATCAAAATATATAAAAATAATCTTCAGACTAGACCATGTCCTCTGCTGGCTCAAGAAATAATGAATTAAATGAATAGTACATTTGTTTTGTAAATGACCACATGCTTTACAAATTTAATCCTGCCTGCAGTCCATTCAGTCATGTGACTTGACCTACTTTTCTAGCCCTCTCTTCCTGCACTCTCTCTCCCTGTCGGTCTCCCTGTGGGTCTCTCCCTGTCGGTCTGTCTCTCAGTCTGTTTCTCTATCAATTCAGTTGAAGCTTTAGTGGCACAAAGGGATGGTTGCCTCTACTGTGAAAGCAAACATATTAGGGCAGCGATAATAATACAGTATATAAAAACAAACGTTTCAAAAAGAAAGAAAAATAACTAACATTACATACTAACATTAACATTTTGAATAGCAAAGAAACCAAATGATATACAAAATAGATATTTACAGGGCTATTACATGGCTTTCTCTTGTTCTCTCTCTCTCTCTTTAAGTTTCTCTATTCAGTTTAATTATAAATGGCCATATTGGTATAGGAGCACAATTGACAGGAGAAAACAATCTATTCACACTGCTGTGATGTGATGAGGGATATCTGGAGAGAAAGAGTCCCATGTGATCCTGGAAGGTGGTGAGGAACAATTTTAGATTTACATGATAAAATAGCCCACAGAAATCATGTCTTGTTAATCATAATGAAACTGTCTTAGTGTGAGAAGGGGCCACTGCACTGACTCCATGAAGAATCATTGTGGGAAAACAGTCACGCCCACAACACTTGTTGATTGGTTGGACCCAATGCTCATCACGTCTCTGAGCAGCCCATTGAACTTCTCACTGCCAGTGTAAGAAGACAATGCCGTTGTAGTTGCAGTAGAAAGTATACATGTACACATGTGCATAATTTATTGAGATTGTAATTGCCATATGGGCACATTCACAAAGCACAAACTGCATGAGAGGTTTCAACAGAAGTGACGTGACGTAAATATCCCACGGTCAAACGATTTTGCTAGTACCAAAAGCCCAAGGTTTCTTTAGCCTGCTAGCATCATGGAGGGAGTGGGAATGCACCCAAGTAAAGATAACTTGCTAGAGTGAATTGAACTTTGCAGAGCAGATTGTGTGAGACTGTATAAATCTCTGTGGTCTATATAATCTGAAGAAATACCAGTCGATGGGCTCGTTTTCAGATCTACGCTTGGTGCAGAGCTGCAAAAATATTTTCTGTGTCTGCTCCGGTCCGTGGTGAAAGAAAGGTTGGGAGCCCCTGCGCCCAGCTCGCATGCTCTTTCAGCACCAGGAAGTTGTGAAAGAGGGAAGGGTTGAGGGGCTGGGTGTTGAGACGGGCCCTCTGGGAGGAAAAGGGTAGAGGAGAGGGAATACAAGGACCAGGAATGGTCTGGATTTTCCACTGGTTATCAGCACTGCCACCACTCAGGAGGGAAGAATATGAATAGGCTGGTTTTGTGCCTGGGTATGTGGCATAGGGAGTAACGTGTTGACAAATATGGGGTTTGCCTTCCTCCTTGTCCCCTGTAGACAGCAGTCACGCTTTGTGCCTCATGCCTGAAATATGCTTTCTCACGCTGATATACACTGGGTCTTGTTTGTTTTTTGGAGCACGTCCGTGTGCAGTGGATGAGTGTTGATGCATTTACGTCGCAGGTCAACCAGCATAGCACTTTCCCTGTAAAGCGATATAGAAGTGGGCCCTCAGTGAGCCTGTGCTCGGGTTGTCCTCTGACAGTCTCACGGTCCGGCACCCCCTCGGAATGCGTGGCATGTAGCCATTCCTGAAGAGCTGGGATCAGGCAGGAGACTAGCCAGGGAGGGGAGAGAAGAGAGAGAGACCTGGGGTCTCTAACACCTCCCAGTCCTTCTGCATGTTGGGTGGTGAGAACTGGCAACAATAGCCACTTCCTCTTCTCCACTCAACTCAGAACTCTCACTATCAGGGTAAACCAGGAAATAGAATTTCCATTTCATGTCTGCTGACAAGTGCACGAGGAGAGATTGAGAAATAGATGAAAACGAATAGGGAAGTATAAAGTCTAATAGAACTGGAAATCATCTGTGAGCTTCCTGACTCTCCATACCACAGACAGCTAAGGGCTTAACATGTGTAAACAATCTCTAAGTGCTATAAGAAACTGATGGGTCAAAGACTTGACCAAACAAATGACTAAAACCAGACATAAAGTATATGCAATAAAGATAATTGAGCAATGTTGTTTTTTCAATAACATGATCTTTCAAAACTAATAGCAGCCCAAATATAGAGAGCCTTGGCAAAATGTGTAGAATTGTAAGATATTTGCCTTAACAAGCATCCATTGTTCAACATCATGACTAATTATTTAAAATTGAAAAAAAAAAAGTATCTCCAACACAAGAGCACACACACACACACACACACACACACTCTATGCTAGCTGCAGAAAATCCTAAAGGGAAGCACTGGGCTCAATGTCAGTTTTTTGAAGATTTATTCTCTCCCTCAGTACTGTGGTGTCTGGCAATGAGCATAGAAATCAAACACTACCACAGCAGTATGGGCTTTCTCCCACCTTATTCTGGCAAGATATTGTATCTGGACGGGCCCAGCACTCATCATAATCACTCATCCCTTACACATCAATAGAGGCATTTATATAGAACTGGACACACAAATCTGAAGGCTTCCTAAAGCCGTGAGCTAGCAAGAGAATAGAAAGAATGAAACGCACTGTTGTATCTGTGACTTGGCTTCGTTTTTCCTTCTGTAACTGCTGTCATCCGGTCCAAGATGTCCCGGTCGGACTACGGTTAACAGTTTGTGTCATGCCGGTGTTCTGCGGTCCACTCATTATTCCGTTGAAGCATGTGGTTTGTGAAGCTTTAAGTTGAGTTTCAAATCACTTGAGTGTTTTGGTATGTGAACGGAGCACATTTTGGGTGTGGGTTCCTTTCCATAATGGGTGCAATACGTGCAGACCAGCACCAGCAATGGAAAAGTCGTTCTGCAACATGAATCCATGCACTGTATTCAATGATGCGCTGTGTTTTTACTGTGCAGTAGGTTATTCACGCTCCAGTAGATTATTGATTTCAGTGTACTAGAGAGCAACATCTCCATATTGTTTTGTTCTTTACATTTGTTGCTTCCTGTAGTGTCAAAGGTAACCAGCTGTAGCTTAACCAGACCTAGTTGTTGCTCAGCCTGAACTATTTGATCTCAACTAGAAGTAGTTTTAGCTCAGCAGAACAATTTGTAACTCCAGCAGAACTATTTTTTGTTCCAATAGTTCTAGCTGTAGCTTCAATAGAACTAGCTAGAGCTCATGTAAAACTAGCTGTAGCTCTGGTGGAACTTGCTCCAGATGTTTTAGTTTCTGTTTTAGGAATGTAATCCCACAGCACATCATAATCATTGGATTTCTATAACAAACCCAACAGTTTCCCATGGAATTGCAGCATATTTCACCATTTAAACTGTCATGCCAATTTAAAACCAAAAAGACTAGAATGAGGGAAAACTACACA
The DNA here is from genome assembly GCA_016801105.1 of Esox niger. NCBI lineage: Eukaryota > Metazoa > Chordata > Actinopteri > Esociformes > Esocidae > Esox > Esox niger. Next base: position 7,402 of record JACXGJ010005780.1, on the reverse strand, counting down.
GTGTTTGTGGTAGACAGGGAATGGTGTATAAGCCTGTTTACGCACGTGTGAATTTCTGATCAAATCAGATGTGTAATTGTGCTGTGTGTAGAAGGCACTAAGCTAACAACAGCAGAATGAATAGATAATAATTCCAAGAAGTCTTCCAGTCTAGCATCGTCCCTTCTTGGAATGAAGAGATGGACGTGGGTAGAAGAAAAGGGTGTTTTCTTTTAGGGGATATGGGGACAGTAAGATTTTTCATGGGAATACATGTTGCTCTCAAATGTTCTCATAAGCATACTAAAACCTGTTTGTGTGTGTTTACCGTTCAGTCACTTACATGTTGTTGACCAACACAGCAGGGTGAGGTTGTGTAAGGGGGTTAATGGGGGATTCCTAATTCCTGTACAATATGGTGGGGGTGGGGGGGCATGTTGATTCACTTTAACAAGCCAACAGGAAGCCTGCTCCTGGTTCTTCCTTTAGGACAGACCGGCAGTGGGCCACAGGTCACTGTGCTACAATGCTCTGTTCTACAGTGCTCAGTCTCAGTCTTCTATTCATCACTATTCACTTCTCAGATGTTTAGCTATGCTACATCTTTCAGAATTTACAGTCCCGCTTGTGGTATGTGAACCACTCTCTAAATTACCTGAAATGTTCTTCTCGCCGGCAAAACATTTCTGAAAACACTGAAGCAATGTGCAATTTGTTTGTTTTTGCTTGGCTTGGTTGGATCCAGGTTCCAAACAAAACATAAAATATAATGAATAAATGGCCACAACCCAACTTTATTTCTATGTGACAGACTGGCAGGTGGGGTTGTTTCGCTGGGCAGAATAGGCCAGTGTGCACGTTGCCAAGGGCAGTTGGCGTGGTAGACATTCTGTCATGTGAATTGTTACTGTAGAGATTCAGGGAGGGCTACTAGACTTTTAAATGCTTCCTTGTCTCCATTCCCCTGTCAAAGGAGCCTCTTTTCTCTTCACAAGTCCTCTGAGTCTAATCAGACAAATTTGATTATGCCGTTTGCCCAAGGAGCTCGTCGTCTGAATGTTTCTCGGCTGCACTGAGGCCCTTGTTCCCTCCATTTGCCCCAGAGGAAGGTCTGACAAGCACAAGCAGGCTTTGAACCCCCCCATCCCCTCTTCTCTAACCTTGTTACCATGGTGTCTCTCTTTCTCTCTCTCCACTTGCTCCTCCTTTCTGCCCCTCTGTTGCTCCTCACCACAGTTCGTCCTTTGGGTTCATCACTTCACAATGACTAAAACAATTGGCCTTGAAGTATCATCAGGAACCATTAAATTAGCATAATGTTTAGCTCATACCAACCAATGTAATATACTGCTCAGTTCTCTGAAAGTCTCATACTTACCTGTGTGATATACTGCTCAGTTCTGACAGTCTGTCCACCTGGCTCTGTCCCATGAGGCATTGGGAGGGTTAGTGTGTGTTTCTGCATTGGGACAGCATCATTGTTTTAGTGATATTTGCATATATTCTTTTGAAATGCAGAGAGCAACTTGTTGTGATACTTTACACTTTTATGTTTTAGAATGACAGTTCTACTGAGACCCAGGGCCAGTCTTTTCTGTCTGCTTTCCACTCTCTGAAAATACAGTATTGTGTTTATTGTATTGCTGTGTACTTATGTCGTTTTTACTTGACATTTAGTACTGGAATACTAATCATACATTTATATTTTTCTTATTTGCCATTAATTGTATAGGTTCATATTTGTCTATTGACATTTCCTGAAATACTGACAGTATCATTGTTTAACTGTAGCCTATACTTTCAAGGTCACAATCCAAACAGATGTTATTTGAATAGTATAGGAAGGAGCCTGCTTTTGTTTTGAAGGCTGTATACATTAAAGAAGAAATGCTTCTTGTGTCGATCAGGATTTTGCAACTGTTGGGGGGCAGGCTAAAACCATCTGTAGGTTTGATTATTTGGCCCACAAAAGTTTTGGCCCAAAAAATTATAGGAAATCTTGATTGTTTTTTTCCCCCTGTGAGCCTTATAGCTTCCTATGTTTTTATAACAGCACTGTTTAGTCTTACGGCTTTTATAGCTTCCTATGTTTTTATATTCTATTTCTATTTTCTTATTCTATTTTTAACTATTATGCTGTATTTTATATTTCGCTTCTTGATTTATTTTGTTATTAAATGTATATATTGCTATCTTTTACCAATTGTAATGCAAGTTCTGGTGCTATCAGAGGAATTACCTCTGTGTAAATGTAGCATCTGCTGATGATGGATCTGATGGATCTGATTGTTTTGATTCTATTTCTATTTTCACTGTAAAACACACTGAATTCTATGTATGAATTGTGCTATATAAATAAACGTGCTTGCTTGTCTTCCACAAATTCAAAATCACCTCTTAATTGTTTTAATATGTTCCCAAATGTTCTAACAAATAAAATGAGACATTACGTAATTGTGTCTCAGTGTAGTCAATGTATTTTCATATATAATCTCTTTGAGCTTACTTGTGGTCACTTTTCAGCAAACTTTTCAAAAATAATTATTATAATTACTTTCCTGCCGGCCAAACATCCCTTCTGAAGAAAACCATCCTGTTCTTTAATCGAGTAGCGTACCCCTGTGTAGTCATGGAGCCTTCATCATTTAAGGAACAGTCACACTTTTACAAAGGTCATCATTGTCAACTCTACCTAACTACAGCAGCCTTGCAGTTTCAAATGCCACACCAGCGCAACTGTCACTTTCATTACCCTTAGTCGTTGTGAAAGTACAGACTCAATTTGAGAGAGAAATATTAACGGCATTCGCCTAAAGAGCCGTTACAGAAAGGTGCTCTTGTTCCTTTCAAAAGCCTTCCAGTTTAGGTCTTACAAAACACAGTTGCTTAATAAGTCATTCAATAAAACTGTCCAGTTAACATTTTATGGCCAATTCCGCAGGCCTCAGCAGCACTTGGAGTTTTGACTCTTTGGAGTCTCAAAGTGAGTTTGTTTCACAATTTCTTCATTTGAGTTTCTGTTTTTCTATCTACTCTTTAAACCTAGGAACATTTTAGTTGTCTTGTTTTTCATTGAGTTAGGTTTGAGGACGGCAGGAAATATTTTGCACAAAGTAAGGCTTTGTTTTGTCTGCACCTTAGCGTCTTCTAGTCGAGGTCTTCATGGGCATCTGTTTCTTCTTGAGTTCGGCTGGCTGGCCAGTCCCTGCTTCCAGGCTAAAATAAGCCCTCGGGTGACTCATGTTAACAGCAAGTCTAGTCTGCCTAATTCATCCAAGGCAGGTCAACTAATGGCGCCAGAACATCCTCAAGCCCAATTAGCAATGCCTTATTCAGCTTGGTTTTTCTTTAAATGTATGACACAGGTCTGGTCCTCCTGAGTCTTGTAGTTCAATTGAAACCTCATACCCAATCAGGCATTCTGTCGGCTAACCTAGCTAACGGGGACCCAGCTTTCCGTCCCCTACTCTCTGTGACCTATCCTCTCCTGTGATTGGCTGGTCAGGGACCCCGATGGTCTCAGTGGTGGGGCCAAGACGGGATGGAATTTCAGAGCAGGCTAGTGTTTCCAGCCCTGTGGGAAGTTTTCGGTGGAAGCCTGCTGCGTTAATAGGGAGATGAGAGAGCCACATAAAAGACAACTGCCAGGTGATGTTTTTTTCACACCAGTTTTGTGCTTGGAGCACCAAAAATGGGCTTTCTAATCAGCTCTGTAGCTCTTGTCTATTTATTAGCCAATCTACTTTGCTGTCCTGATAGATCTGCACAGGCCTTGTTTTTATGAGGATGAAGAGGAGCTGAAAGACGTGTTTAGTGTGTCTATTTTCAAAGGACGAAAAGCTGCGGAGTACACATGGTTTGCTGATCGACCAGATATAGCGTTAGGGAGGTTGGACACTTTCATTTTACAGACGATCAGCCCCTGAAAGCCAGAGGGAGACTCCCATCGGAGTTGTGATGAGCATTTGATATCCAGAGACAGAAGAGTGAGGCCTGACAGGGCCTCTCCTCTTCATCGCTATATGCTGTGATAGCTGATGTGCTATGATGAAGGTACAGTCAAGGTAGAGTGCATTGAGCAGTGCTGCAGTGTTACTGTCAAAGCAGTGGTTATGCATAATGAGAGACTGCTGCCTGTGATTATGAAGTGAAAGACAAACATCTGAGGTTCACAGAATTTAACGGTTCTAATTGCAGATTTGACACAAAAGTTAGCAATGCTTGTTCCTAATATAGTTCCTAAGAAACCTTTGGAAGCTTTTAAACATTTCCAAGCATAAGTGAGCTTATACTGTTGATGTCCAGTCGACACAGCGTACACTGGAGATTTCTCAAGGTCACAGGGGTCAAACAGTCGATGCCCAAACACAAGGCTCTTTGGTGCAGAAACGGAACAAATTGATCTGTAAGAGGATTGGACGGGCCTCTTCATTTCTCATTTGGAGCAACACTGAAGCGTAGGTCATTCATCCATCTGTAGAAGGTTGAAGGTAAGATGCAGACGGTTTATAGCCAATGCCGCATGTTATTCCCATTGTGCCTGGCCATGGCCCTAACCCTGTGGCCTGTAGAGCTGGGTTCATTTATGAGGCCCCTGATCCATGAATGCCCAGAGGAACTTTGACCTTCGACTTGGTTGCCCAGGTATCACAATGCTTTAGAAGCAGTTTAGGAGAACTGCAGTCCACTGTGTCCCTCTTAAGTCTCAGGGACAACATACAGTATATACACTATTTAATGTACTGTGTTATTTCATGTGTAGGCAACCGGTGCGCATTATGTTTAGAGATGAATGTGTATTCCTAACCCACATTTTAGAGAAGTTTCCTTAGTGTCGCTGTGTCTATTAAACTAGTGCAAGAACGAAACGTTCTATTTGTGTCCTACCCGTTATTAGGACTGCAAATCTCCATTCCTATGTTTCATTAGCACACTGTCATTACGCCTTTGTCTTATTAAGTGCTCTATCGCTGTGGCTCTTTTTCATTAGCGTAGTCTTATCTAAAGACTTCCTTTCATTTGCACTGTGTCGTAAAGGCTGTCTTTTCATTACAGCACTGGATGTTTAATGAGCCATCCCCCAGTGTGTTTAGACTGCTTCCATCCCTGATCGCCAGTAATGATAATAATGATTGGCTGTTGGTCGGGGATGTTTGAGCTTGTCCGCCATGGACCGGATTCTCTCATAGTGACTAAGCCCCTTTAGATTCCTCTCCTTACGCCTCACACCAGTTGGAGGAAAAAAAGTTGATGCATTCCTGTAATAGAGGGTGTGATGTGCGATCCAAGGAAAGACGGCCTTGTAGCAGTGCCATGCAGATTTTGAATGACAGACGCTCGTGACAGCGGGACCTGTACACACATGCCTGTCCGCTACTGCTGTGTTTTTATCCCAACAAATTAAGCCCTTTAGTAGAATTAGCGAAGAAGGGGTCAACACTTGATAGCAGGATCAACAGAAACCAACTGTGTATTGTTCATGAAGACGTACATTTTATAATACATTTATATAAATAAAATACATGTACTGTCTTCCAAATGGCACAGTGGTAAATTCACTGACACGCAGTACAGCTGCGTCATTGTAGTCAGGAGTTTCAATCTGGTCCCGTCTTGCCCACAATGCCCGCTGGCACCGCGTGTGGTGGAGCAGATTGGCTCCGTCTGGGGTTTGTAACGTTGGCGTCAGCCAACGGTTGCCATGCCAGTCAAGTGAATACTTTTGGTCAGTTGGTTGCCTGCAATGTCAGTGGTGCATGTTGGCCTTTGACAGTGTTCTCCTCCAGACACATACATGTTGGGGAGTACCTTCTGGTCAGGTGATTAAAAAGCACAACTGCTTGGTCTGGAATCAGAAGGGGAGAAAAACAGTGGCAATTAATTAATAATAGAAAATAAAACAGAAATGAATTAAAAAGTAACCCTTTCCTTACGTGACCTAACGCTGCACTATGACTGTTCATGTGTCCTTTGCACTGTCTTTTTTGATAATTGCTTCTGTGATGGAATTTTTGAGGTTAAGGCCAGAATCTTTTCATAATACTACTACTTTCTTAAGTTGTCACTTTTGTGTTCTTGTATTTTATTGTCTTTTATATTCATTTATATACAGGTATTTCTTGTATGCTGTGAAACGTATACAAGTCACAATGAAGGAATAAGGGGTGGCTCTTAAGTAGCAGAGGAATGTGTGTTTTGTTATTGTAAGGTAATGAGTAGGGGGTTGCAAAGGATGGGGACTATAAAACGTGGTAGCAGGACTGAGTTACTTTGATTTTTGCTCGATTTCCAACCACGCGTGTGTGGTTTTACTTTGATGATAATCCCATTCATGTAAAAACAAAAAACCATGATAGAACTTGCAACTCACGACCGATACAATTTTTCTTTTACACTTTGTTGAGTAAAAAATTCTTAACTTTTATTGTTTTTCAGTGGTACGGTTGTCCCAATAGGCTATTGATTGAAAGGTCTGCTAAATCCCCATAATGTGAAACTCCCTGAACATCTGGAATGGCTTATTTGTTTCTTTTGTAAGATTAAAGAAAAAATCATTGGCAGGGTCAATTCTATATGCAGGATATGTGCTTTTTTCATTAGAGGAACAAACTGTATACTGTATTTATTTTATTCATAATACTTCAAGGGACAATTTGCCCTCTCACATTTACACTCTTAAATCCCTGGTATCTCACGGTTCCAGATTTTGAATAACATACTGTAGCAAAACTATGTCCCGTGGTAAAATTATTCCAGTGGACGGCTAGCTTTTTTGCCCCTTGTCTACTCTGTTTAGCCCTGGTTTTGGAAAGGCTGAACTTGACTGGGAGCCTTGGCTTATTTACTAACGTGTGTGATGCTCAGTGACATGGCTCAGAGCACTATGGCATGTGTCATTGTCCGCCCTTTGCTGGCTAGTTATCTAACCAGAGAGTACATGTGGATTTTACTGGATAGATCTGGCCTGAAGAAAATCAAACAAATACCTGGTGAATCAGGCCTAAGCCCGCTAGGTAGTTTTACTTTCCATATGGCAACATTTATTGAGCATTCAAATCATCCATACAGAAAGCTCCATTAATGTATATGCCCCAAACTTTAATTTGTTCTTATTTCCGGCTGACACCTTTTGATTGTCACAAATGTTAAATGCCATTTCTCCTTTCAAACCTGTCGAGTTTTCTGTTTCTATTTGTAATTTGAAGCGAACCATGTTGATGTCTGCCTTATGTCATTGAGAAGTAGATCTCAGCTTGTCTCATGCTGGTCTGGGCTTGCTGCTCCACATCCATCACTGACATTTTTCAATAATTGTAATCAAACGGCTACAGAATGTGCTTGACAGGCCCACCCTTCTGCATTCAACCCCTGCCCACACACACACACACACACACACACACACACACACACACACACACACACA
>JACXGJ010005779.1:0-37475 GCA_016801105.1 Esox niger | reverse complement strand
GTTAGATGTATGGTTAGATGTATGGTTAGATGTATGGTTAGATGTATTGTTAGATGTATGGTTAGATGTATTGTTAGATGTATGGTTAGATGTATGGTTAGATGTATTGTTAGATGTATGGTTAGATGTATGGTTAGATGTATGGTTAGATGTATTGTTAGATGTATTGTTAGATATATGGTTGGATGTATAGTTAAATGTACAGTATGGTTAGATCTATAGAAGGACAGGCTGGTGCAGCAGGAACATAAGGGGTCTACAGACTCTCATCTCTCATAAAACTCCTCCATAAACCTGTGGTCAACAACATAAATCAACTTCTACGTCTGAGGCAGGACACAGCCAGTCAACAATGACAACAAGGATAGTTCTATACTAGTAAGAGGTAGTGACAATAATGTACAATACGAGCATGCCTCTACAAATGTGACATCCCAAGAAAGCATTAAGCCATGGGTTTCACCAGCTTGGAGACCAGATCTGCTTATCGAGGAACATAGTAGGGAACAAATTCCCTCCGTCAAGCTTGGTTTGCACCCTTTTGTAGGGGATCTATTTCAAAAGCAGGCTGTAAACTGTGGAGGTGGAAAAACAGAATTGCACAGTGTTCTGCCTAGGAAGTAACGGATCTTAAAACGCCATCTTGTCATGCTTTGTCTGAGGCTCTTTTGTAGTATGGAACTATTCCAAGACTTGGCCTAGGCAATACACAGATCCTCATCACATCTTTTATAGGTGGGGGAAACCCAAGTGCTCTCCACACAAAAGACGCCTGGTACTAATTCTGCCAGAGGACGGGTTGTGAGGACAAACTACGGGGGACATTTTCCATAGCACATTGAGGGGGGTGTCATGAATAATTAACAGTCCGTCTGTGTTGCATTACGATTTTGGTTGGGGCATCCCTTTTTCCAATTAACCACTTTCCCTAAAATATGAGAAATCTCAAAAACACCTCGCCCAGAGATATTGATGAATGAAACGTATATATCTCTCCTGTCACACATAATCACGTATGACACGTGTTTTCCAGTGATGTAAAGTATATTTGTGTGGTCACAAGAAGGCCACAAAAAGGTCTGATTATGTATCATGTAACCACTAATCACCATCACAGGTTTTGCCAAAGCGCAGCAAATACCCTGTAATACCCTATAATCATTCATCATGAGATGAGTTCCATGCTTGGGTGACAGAAACATTCATCATGAGATGAGTTCCATGCCTGGGTGACGGAAATATTTTATTCAGTGTGTATTTGCTGCAACTGTATTTTTACACTGTGTATTTAAAAGCATGGCTGTACATAATATACAGTAACTCATGCCACTTAGCGGACCCTTTCATTCAAAGCAATTTACAGAATTGTGAAAATTCAACTGAACCGACTACTCTGGCATTGCCAGCGACCTGCAGAGCTACAGAGAATGAGAAATTATGCTGAGGCGGAGCTGTAGGACTGCCGGCCCTGTGATTGGCCCATACGTCTCACCAGGGGATGACATCAGCTACCGATGAAAATGTTGTCTTTTTTATTCCAATCCTCTGTGTATGCATCCTGAGTTCAACGAATACCTGACCCAAGTCAAATCCTGACTGACAGGTTGATCAATGAGGATGAAGACAAGTGACGATATGTACTCATGGCCTGAGCGCTTTTAAAGAGTAGAGAGGCCCATTAATAACCAAGCTGCCTCCTGTTCCATGTAATCACAATCAGTTTCACACCATCTGCCTCAAGGGCAGATTCTCCAAATGTCCAGAAAGCTTCAGCCACGTCTTTACAGCTCTTTAAGTCCACCGAATTTGGTGAGTGGCTCTGACAATAATATTAATTACTGAGGTAAGTACACCAAACCAATTTCTGAGCGCTCCATGCAAGTCATTGGATACCACACAAGACACTGAAAAGGTTTCATGCTCCCAGTAAACCCTCCTCTATAACAGACCTGACAGAGATACGTCTGCTGGGGCTACCTGTCTTTCCACTGCCCGCAACAACTCACCGGTCTAAAATCTCAAGCATTAACTGGGGGTCAGCATGATGAACCAAACTAGCTTATTACAAACATGCAGCCTACTGCTCTCACAGAAACACAGAAACATACACACAAACACACTCACACTAACAAAAAATCCTATTTCCGGGTATCATCTGACCCATTTGGGTTACTAGACCACTCCTTTTTTGTCTTTTACGTTTCTTCTGTGTGCAGATGAAATAAACTAAAATAACTAGATAGAAAGGTGAGATCGAGCAAGAGATCGTGTGTAGCCTGGGCATACTCTCAATAAAGCTGAAATAAGCACAGGTCAGAGGTTACCAGGGAGGCACGAGGGGTAGGACCATGGCTACATCCTGGAATAGAAACCCAGTGGCACCTCTTCAAATGCACCCAACTCTGGAGGACCAGGTGTGAAGAGGGAAGGAGGCAGGGCTGGGAGAGTAAACTAGTCACTACGCTTTTGATGGGGAAATAACACAGAGAAGCACTAGAAAACCAGATCAAATGTTTGTAGAACTCCCCCTGGGATCTAGAATGGACTGACTGTAGAGAACACAGAGAGATGAACAGTGTGAGCGATTCGTTTCCGCAGTGTTCTGACAGGAAATAAAGAACGTTACCCATGAGGCTGCCTTCTTTGTCTCCGAAGCGAAATCTTTTTTTTCCTCCTTTGTCAGGTTATGATATTGACCGAGGCTCGCTTCAGCTCAGGACCAGCTTCAACAGAGCAGCACAAGAAACGAAGAGACAAACAAAATGGACCATGTAAACCTTATGTGTCAGGTGTCATATTCACTATACAAGAACAAACCAAATTCTGGTTAAATTTTTTTGGGAACTTTCAATCATGCTTAAATTACATTTTCTGGAGGTGCTATTAACTTCAACACCTCAGTCTCCAATGAAATGTGCCTCATGCCCATTTTATTTCCAACTCAAACGTGTGCCAGCCGGCAACAATCCATTGTGTGTCCGCAGAAGAATCAAATTGCCCTCCTAGATTCACATGAGTGAGTCGCATGAGTCGGAATCAGCTCAGCGACATCTTTCCAGACACAGTGCTCACAGCAGATAAGGTTCCCAAATCAATGCCAGGTCTCAGCAGACATTTAGAAAACCGAACAGTTGGAGCCCATAGAATCGGAACCCCAAGCCTTCTGCAATGCTAGGTGTTGCAGTGGAGCCGTCCTCACACCTCTTTCACCCATCCGGTCCATTGACATGCCCAAATCCCAGTGGGAGGTGGAACCGGCAGAAAACTGACACAGTCCCTTGTTGAAACTCGTAAAAGGTTAACATGTCATGAAATACAACTGGGCTGCGCTAACGTGTAGACAGCAATAAGGCCTTTTCTCACCTGTTCCCTCAATGTTGTACGCACAGTGGTCCAGTAAACTGTAGAGAATATTGGTACAGAGGTATTCAGCTCTCTCCTCGGGGAAGCCGAGCCATTCCATGTATTGTATTTGATCTATTCCAAAGCGAGCGCACCTGATTTGTCAGCTAATCACGAAGACCCTGATTAGTGAATCAGATGTGCCTGCTCAGGACAACCACAAAATTGGAACATGTCTGGGGGGCTCTGAGGAGAGGGTGGAAAACCTACAATCAAGTACTGTTTCTCAGACCCAGGTCTGCGGACCAGCATCGGATGTGGATGAATGCCTGCCTGTACTTGGCTGTGCTTGACTTGGCTAATCCCTCAACAAAAATTCCTGCTGATTGCATTGACGCTTCCGCCATAGGATCCAAGTTATGCGAGAAATCACTGACAATCTCCGCAATTTAACAGTTGGCACATACAGAGCGGTTTATATTTAACTCCAACAACTTTTTCTCTAGTGTGTAATTACATGTCCCTCAATGACGCCCTTGAGCGGAGTACGATTTGTTAGAAGGGACCGTGGTAATACAGAAATTGAAAACAATGCATATCTTCTTTTGAACACTGAATTATTGCTTTATATAACCTGCCCTTTTTTCATGGGCAGATTTCCAAGACCATCTTGATGAATTTTTTGTCACAACAAACCAGAAACCACATTCGCTCAAAATGTTGTTTACCTACTTGAAAAGTGTGTTATTCATGTGTTTTCATTAACGTTGTGAGCAGCCTGACTAATAAATGATCCTGTAATCAGTCCCCCCACGTTCATACAGTGTTTTCACACATCACAAAAACTATATTTTGAGACTAACAAATGTTTCTCTGAGTATTTATTGAATCCTTTAAACTGAATCAACCATCGATTCATGATTAATTTCCACTAGGTGCATCTAAAGAATGAAGGATGTGAGAAAACGTAACCGTTCCACATCCCAGGTTGAGATCCTGGCCCATGCCTGCAACCAGAATTACAGCTATGAGATTTGGCCCTGCATTCTCAACATGGGAATTGGAGCCATCAGTATCACACAACGCCATCAATGTGATTCTGACCTAAACATAGACTTGCGCGTTTACTTGTTCAAAGTGCCTCTTTGTACCTGAACATGTAAATATGTACTGTATCTTTTGTCAGAGCAATTCCTGACGCAGACACCAGCTATTTCTATACAAAGTGGTTGTGCACTCTAAATGCAACCCCTAGAGCCCGTACAGACACATACTGTTTACTGGCCTTTTACATGGAAGTTATTAGGTACCATTGTTATAAACCTGTTCAAACACGGACAAAAAAACGAATAGCTAATAGCGAAGCTGGTAAATGCTTGGGTTCGTTCCATTGTTTCACTTTTGTAAAGAAAATGTGTTTTTCCACAGAGGGAGAGTAAGTGGAGCAGGATGCTGTTGATATGAGGATCAGCAGTCTGGCAGGATCCCATTACAGAAGTGAGTCAGACACAGCTGAAAGAGAGTCATAGCACACAGAAATGATTTTTACTGTATGTGTGAGATCATTCTGATATCATTTAATGCTGGGTTTCTAATCAGACCTGCTCCAGTCTTTTATTGTAATCATCATCACACCACACTTTCCATCATCCTGAAATTGAAATTCCTTCAAGCTGTTATTTTATTTCTGTTTTTCTCATTACTATAACCATGGCATGAATATCTATGACTAACAGAACCAGCTTCTCTGTTGGAAATAACGAAGCCCCATCTCAGTAATGTTATATGGAAACACTATATTCTGGACTACTTCATTCAAAACAAGCAGATGGTTGCTCCAATTTACGGCTTCTGCAGCAAAACATTCTGAGCTCACAAACCGGTGCTCAGTGGAAACTGTATTACCAGAACTTTCCTTCTTCCATTCAGTATCCACACACCGGTCGTGAGCTTCAGAGGGGCACGCTGAGAGTGTAGGTGAGATGGGAAACGTCTAGGCAGGTGCCTGGTCTCTTCAGTGTATTTATGCCACTCTCGCAACCAGTAGATAATATTTGTGTTAGCATAGCATTTTTGGCAAGGCTGGAGTGTGACCTAAATACATTCAAACGAAGGAAAGTGCACAGTGTTACAGCTTTTTGACTCCATTATCCTCCATGCCAGAGGTTAATGGCCCTGGTGCAAATGGTAAAAGCACTGAAACACGCAATCGAGCAGTTTAAACTACACTACAGAGTCATGCTCCCCGAAGCACACATCCAGTCATGGCCCTTCTTCTGGATGCCTTAAACAGCCCGGTGATGTCCTCTTCAGAACTGGATGATAGTTAGGTACACCGATGACTCCAAACCAGTCCCCTTCGTAGTCGGTCCAAATTCCACAACCCCGTGTCTTTGAAACGTCAGGGGTGAGTTCACTGGCAAGCAGCACATCTATAATATATGTGTCAGCAGGGTCTGTTCATCTTATTCACACCTTGAGTCCAGCCCATTATTAAGCTCAACCTGGCAGCTTGCCGGCGGGAGGATGTGGACTTCAAGGTCTGCCCCGTGCCAGGCTTTGAAGGATTTCTACAGGTTGGCATGGAAACCAGCACCCCTGCTTGCCCTCACAATCCTTATTTCACCCACAACCCCCTTCTGAGGGGTAGCCAGGGTCACGTGGGCAAACACCCACCACTCCCATGTCAGAAGAGAGGGACAGAGTAGGAGAGGACGGACCAGAATCAGAATCACCTGCATGGTTCCTTATGAGCGTCTGTTTAGGTGTTGTTTCATTACCGCGCTATAAGGGCCACTCCCAATGACACACTTTCCTGGAGCTGGTCCTGAGCCTGCTATAGCCTGGCATGACTGGCCAGTTGGCAAACATTAGCGAGCGTTATGCCAACACGCTCTCTCACATCGCTGAACAAAGAAGTTCACTTAAAGGGGAAGTTTACCCATTTTTACATGCAGGCGTATTTCTCAGGTTTCTATGCTTGTAGTTCATCCCCCAGACCTAATTCCTCATTTTGTTTGGTTTCAGAGAAATATGCAACGGACATTAAATCATGAATCTATGTTTACCTTCACTAACGTTGATGTAAATCACATTCAAATATTCACTAATAGCACAGAGGGGGGAAAAAATATGTTTTGGAGAGTTTTATCATATGTTTGGCAAACTTTTATAACACAGTGTAGTTGCACATTACCAAAGACTATGCTAATTGTACCAATTGTATGTGTTGCAATACAGAATATATGGTTAGAAGTAAACTTACAATCACAGAAGGAATGAAATATGTAAATATGTGTGAATTATTTTCTTTGTCCTTTTTCTTTTTCATCTCCCTTTCTCTGTCTTTGTTCTTTTTTCCCCTCTCCCTTTTTCTGTCTTTCAACTTTCTTACCCCATTCACTCCTTTAGAAAACTATTTAAAATATATATATATTCTTCAGTCAAAACGCAATGGCGGCAAACAGACTGCTTGGGGTAGGCCTGTAGAGAAGAGAAAGGCTGTAGAGAAGAGAAATCCATTAGCTCTTGAGCTCTGATCAGGCTAATCTGCAATTCAAACAGATTATCTTTCACACATTGCACTCTTTCATGACATCACCATAGCAAGCCTCAAAAAGAACCGGCCCAGAAAGATGAGCTAGTGTGTTAAAAAAGAAAGTTTGGGAACTATAATGGTAACAATGAGGATACAGAAAGTATGTTAAGGCATGTGTACTAGTAAATAGTGCACAGAGAAGCGAAGCTGAGAAAAAAGCAATTGGATCCTATAGCAAATGTTCTCCTAGAAGATAACAAACCATGTGCAGAGGGTTTCAAAGACCCAAGCCATTTGGTCTATGAGGTTATCATCTAAAGTGAAAGCTGGGCCAGAAATGATAACTAGCAAATCAAGCAACAGAGGTTAGTGAGCAGGCCAATTGTCTCAATTTGGGCCATTAGTATCTCAGTCTAGCGTATTTGTTTGCTCAGTGACACTATATCATGGTCAAAGTTTATGATTCTGGTGTTACCTAGAGCACAGTCCTGCTTGCTTTGTTTTCAAAGGGGCTCTTAAAAAAACAAGATTTGTCTTGGGACAGATATTTGAAGGAGAGATTAAGCTGGCCTGTTTCTGAGAGGAAGTGCTCTAGAATTGCTCTCGACCACATATATTTTATCATGACAATATAACCACTACTACAAAAAGTAGAAAAAACAGAAAGGCTGTTTTAAAACACCCCAAAGGGAAGTAAAATCTTCCCTTTATGGGGAAGAGGAACTTGTTTTTTCATGGCACATCACTGCCAGTCTAAACTTTTTTTTCATCATCCGTTTTGGTTGAAGACTATATAAACCTAATAGCAAACAGAGACAGGGGAATATGGTTAGATATACAGAAAACATTTTAATAAAACACTTAAAATGAAAGTGGACTGAACCTCAGAACAGGTTGGTCGGTTACGTGCGTGAAATCAGAGCTCTCCCACTTGTCGGCCCTGATTCCTCACAGATGTCCCAACTATGGTAGGGCTTCTCTCTCTTGATCTCAATGAAATCTGACACTAAGGCCAGACTGCCTTGGAAAACAATGTTCTACTTCCACAAAATGCTTAAACCGAATAAGGGAAGTACCGATGAGAGTCTGTTGGTCAACAGTGTTTCTGGAAACTCTCATGTGACCGCATTGTTAACTAAACAAATTACCACTGGATTGATGTAAGTGATAAAAATTAGATTTTGCCAGGTATGCTTGAGTTTCTTAGTAAAGAATAAGTAACAAATAACATTTCAAACATATTTTTGTTTACAGAAATAACGTCTAAACTATTTTGACGTCCCATAATATGTAAAAAAAAAAATATTTTCTTCATCTGGCCCTAAAAAAAGCAGTTATTATTAATATTATCAGTAAAAAATACTATTTTCTTTGGTCCTTATGAGCCCCAGAGGAGAATACTTAGAATGCCTTTATATCAGCTGTACACACAGAAGAATCCTTTTGGTTCCACATAGGACCATGTTAGGTGACAGGCCTTTTGTATTTCAAGCCTTATGTGTTCAAATTTTCAAGATCCCTTTCCAGAAATCTCAAAGGATTCTACATGTAACCAAAAATAGCTATTCATATAAATATATTTTTGAGAACCTAAGGCCTTGTTTATACCTGCCATTAACAAGTTTCCTTTTTCTTCATGTTGACCTGATCTGGTTTGTTTAACACTTGTTAAAATCAGCTCAAAATCAAATTGCTATACAACATTTACATGTCCAGATTTGCCACAAAATGAGAAAACCAACAAATTATTAACAAGAACAGAGCAAAGGGTCCATGTTAGCGGTAGTTACAAACCAGGCTTAAGAGTGTATAGAAAGAGGGATAGCACGTTGATTACAGACTGGACCTACTGCAGCTCCGGCACTCTCCATCGTAAATCTCTCACAGGACTGCTGACACATATATAAGAAAAGGCAGTCAAGTAAGTAAGTCTTAGTGAGTAATACTGTGAACTATTAGAGCAGCACAGAAATCACCCAGCGTTACAAGCAACTCGATGGAATTTCAATGGGAAATTGCCATGAAATATTTCATAAGAAAATGATCAAATCAAATGTTGGGTTCTGGTTGGGTGTGTACATTTTAGGTACTTATTCATTCTGTGACAAATGTCAGAATGACACTACATACACACATTGGCTTGTTTGTTAGTTCCTCTTCATGTGACCAATAGCCTGGAAGGCATTTCTTTGCCCCATACCCCTTGATAATTAACTCCAACGGACTATACTTTCCCTCAGAGCTTTAAATAGATCCGGATTGACCATATCACCGTTTGGAATGTTCATCTGTCGGATTCCACTGGGATCCTTAGAGTTCTTTTTACAATAAGAAAAAGGTGTTAACGCTCTGGCTCGGGAGCACCCAACACTCCCTGCTGTAAATGTCAGCTGAGCTTGGCAGAATGTTAATACCCCGCAACTCTAAAGCAAGCCAGCAAGGACAATATTACCTTGTTTAGGGTAAATGTTATAATTGGGGTTTGGGTACAAAATAGGATAAGAGATTAGGTTCATGGTTAAAGTAGTGTTTGTGATTAGTTTAAGGGATGCATTTTCCAAGTCTGAGACAGTGGGCATACATTTAGAGAACATTAAGAAGTGAATGAACACAACTTAACATGCACGGAAATCCGTGCACAACAGGGACGTCAACAGAGGTCAGAATATTTGGGGCTGAGCAAGTAAAAAATATAGATTCAAATAAACATTGCATGTACATTTCAGGGTCCATGAAAAACGTGTTTTTCAACAACCATAGAGTTGCTGCATTTCCAGGTCATTTTGCAAGACGGAACACTTTATGTATATAGACTTGTCTCAAATGACTGACAGGAAATTACAAGACGCTCCGAGAACGACATACTGAAAATAATAAAAAGAATAGATCCCACATAGGCAGATAATACAATAGAAAAACAACATAACAGTCCAAAAACCTTCTAGTGGCACTGACAACTATAAACAGTTTTTCACTGTAATTTTTTTTACCATTGCAAGAGTCCCAGTCAGCTGTTCAGTGACAACCACATTGAAAGCCCTAACATCAACAATACTCTGTTTGATATCAACTGATTATGCTGTCAGTTGTGGGTTTCCCAACTGACCAAACTACTAAATAACGCACTACATGATAAAACAAAATCAACAGCATTACAAAATAAAAGAAGCTATTGATCACTGATTGCTAAATAATCAGTGTGTTGAAGAGGATAACATTTAACTGGATTGTAGCAAACAGGGTCTAGTTGACACAATTCTCTCCACTATTTCACCCTGTAGCCTGCCAAATTTTGTGCATTTATCAGCATTTTTATATTTATTCCACCAGTTTCGCTAGATGGGATGCATTTTCTTTTTAAGACCAGTATTCTGAATATAAAGACAGTATGAAGTCTATATAATTTGTAAATATACTAGTGCTGTAGTTCACATGTATAATGATTATTGCTAGCGCTTTGTGAATAGATGCATTTACCATTTCAACACTTGCATGACCCCTTATGAATCTTCATCCTTATGACTTCTGATGTCACTATTTTACAACTATGAGTAATGTCACGCGATATATGATCAGTCCTGCTAATAAGCAAACTAAAATATAACGGAACATTATGTAGAGCCAATTGCAAATTCAGCATTCCATTGCTGCTGGCTAAATGTTTGCATGTGAACATTTAACTATCAGCCATTATAGATACAATATGCATTGCTTGATAACCACTTGACTTAGGCTTTACTCTTGGACTTGTAATGAATCATGAAAAATATATATAAATGTTTATGTATAAATGTATACATATAAAAGATAAAGGCTTTCCAATTTCTTTGGTGCCCCTTGTAACACTCTAGCGGCCCCTGTGGAGAGAGGCCTTACACTTAGAAAATCCCTGGGTTGAGGGTAATTTTTTTTACTGAATATTTGAATAATGACAAGGATAGTGAAACCTAAAATGTGTATGTGTGTGTAGTAATTTTCTCAAATGCCAAATACGGCTGCATTAACCTGCCATCTCTGCCTTGTATCAAGCATCACATTGATTCTGACTCTGTGTGTCATTACTGCCTCGTGTCTATTATTAGGAGCAGTCCTCACACATCACAGGTCGCCTCTGTCACTAGGTAACCAGAATTTTAATTAGGACCTTAATATGGCAAACGCCACAGCCAGGCGGGGGCTGTTGTGTTGTCCTGTAGCGGTGCCTGGAGCACGCTCTCTGTTCTCATTCCCACCACACTTGGCCAGACCACAGGAGTATCCACAAGACTTATTCCCTTGTAGGGCATATCGGTGCGACAGTTTACTTCTGCCTCAGGTTTAGCCGTGCTATGGGGGTCTCCCTGTTCGCTCTTAAGTTCATAAACACTATAGGTCATTTATGGTAACTTACATTAGCATTTTATTCATTTAGCATTTAGCTCATGTACAGTGTGACTCAAAGGAGCAGTTTGGGTTGACTGTCAGTTTTTTGGTTGACTGACAAATAGCTAGCTTCAAACTAGCAATCTTATGGTTACATGTGTGATGCCGGTCTGAGCTATCTGCTGCCATTACTTCTCAAATCTAACATTGGTTGACTTCATCACCTCTCAAGCTACAGTATTTTGTGTAAAACAACTCTGACTTCAGCCATTTGGAAGTACTCTTCTACTGTTCAACTGCAATGATGAAGCCACTGTGGATCAAGGAATGGACGTATTGTGTAGACACACAGTGAAGGCTCTGTCTGAAATTGCTCTGTAAGTTCTGTTTTCAACAAAGCGGTAGTTGCTCTGTGGCTCAGGTTTGTAGCTGACAAGCCGGGTGACCAAGCGGTAGTTGCTCTTTGACCAAAAAAGTGAGAAAGTGGTACAATTCAGATTGTTGGCACATCAACATCTGAGGGATGATTGATGAGAGGGCCAATTGCTGTGGAAGCCAGGGGGAAATGCTCAGCCTCAAGCTTAACTTAGCACACAAATACACACACACACACACACACACACACACACGCACACGCACACAAAACATTTACAGTTGATCATTTATAAGTCGGTCAGAGTTGATCCAGAACAAAAGAGACCATGTCCCATGGGACTGCTACATGACTTCATGGTTAAACTTGCCTGGCTACCTAAACTCCTTGCCCCAGCCATAACGCTACGCCATGCTCTTCCTCATCGCAATGAGTCTGGAACTGACAACCTCCCAGATGTTTTCTACTAATTCATGTATAATTCCACGTCCAAGTCTGCTTAGAAGCGTTCAATATATCTTTTTTGCGCAGATAAGCAAAAGCAACACTCTGAAAATTCGATTTCATAGGGTTAGGTTAACGGTCAACCAACCACAGATGACTTGGTTTTGTGCAACGGCCCTTACTTTGACTAACCTAAAAAACTGCCAAAGGAGCCTCAGACGGAAACACATTAACGCCTGCGTGTGAGTCTTCAGACAACAGTTTCACACAAGATTGTACCCAGATATGTTGTAATCAGATATAGCCTGCTTACACATAATGCATTGGGTTGGGGGTATAATGCGTACATTATGCGTTTTGACTAACCCAGCAGTTCCTTACTGCTATAATAAACCTGCTACCAAAGCATTTAGAAAACTGAAAAGTAATGCCCAGAGCTTTCTGACAATCCCCATTGAAGGTTTAAACCAATAGGTTAATAATATGTTCACAAACCGCAGATGTAATGTCATTCATAGCATGCCATAAAGAATGTAAATGTGTTCCCAAAACTTTTAACCGTGTAGGCCTATATGTCAGCTTTTCAATAGAGAGAGGTCACTCACCTCTTTCTCTGAGATGTAAAGTTGCTCCCCTTTGAGTATAACAAAACGATTTTTCCAGATCTCCCTAAAAATCCCCTTGCCACAGAACTTGCGAATCCAACCGATTTTGTCTGGCTGCGTGGGGTGTTGATTTGTCTCCTGCATGCCCTGCATATTGAAATAAAAGACACAAGCAGAAATGACGTGAAATGACCAGAGCCGCTCATGTAGATTCAACACTGCACGGATAAGAAAAGAGGAGAGACTTTTTGTAAAGGCGATTCAGCCCCCTGTCATTTCCTTTGTCATGTAGATGCTGTCACATTCCTTGCGCGCACCGTTTTTCTTGGTCTTGTATTTTTGTCAGCATCTCAGTTACACCGACCACGTTAGCCAATTGTATTCCAAGAAAATGGCCTTCTTTCAAAGCCTCTGGCTACGTGACTCAAAAAGAGCACTCCCTAAAAACATGTATGTTTCATACCCACAACAAGGATTTAATGAAAACACTTTTAAACTCCACATAGACTAGACCCTTAGTAGAATAAATGGTTAATCAAAGTTAAGATAGTGGTACGCTAACTGAAGAATGCCCCCCCCCCCCCACTATGAATAAAGATAGCAAAGCAGCATGTTAAAATAACAAATTGCGTTGCTGTGGATTTTAGACAGAGTCGATTATGAAGTAATCGAGTAGGTATGTATCGAGTATCACTGATGTGCGCAAAAGTCGTTACACAGTTGCGGTTTGATATGTTATTGGGAATAACGGCTAACCACAACCCCTTTATTACAGCCTGTATGTGATCTTCCCTGGTAGGGTTTGAGAACCTTACCCGTTTTGATGAATTGTTTTTCTTCATTGTGAAGGATAGGGCTGTTTATGTCTATCCCCGACCCGACTTCACCCAAATATAAATCCGTAATTTAGCCAAAAAGGCAGATGCCAAGAATCGCCGAGAATTCGGGACACCGGGTGTATTGCCCGTGCAGCTCGGAAGCCGTCTGTATTTCTTGCCCCTTTCCTCGCCGCCACCCTACGTTAAAACCCTTCGGTTGTATCCCTCTCGACTCCTTTGTAGTTACAACTGAATGGGTTTGGTCTGGCTGCGCTCTTCTAAAATGAACTGAACTGGTGTCTAGTTACGCGGATGAGTCTGTATCATTGTCTCCCCTTCGAGTCCCCCCTCCCTCTCCTCCGTTCTCTGAGACTTCGGTTATTACAGCACTTTCAGCTGCGGAGTGGATAGGCTGATACCAGCCGCTGTAAAACTCGACAGCTCCATCTATCTAAAGCCCAAGCTTTAGGCCTATATACACACGCGTGATGTCATCAAAAACATAAGGCATACAAGCACGAGGTTCTTGTGAGACACTTTATGAGCATGTGGAAATGTATATATTGTAGGTAGTGGGAGATCTAGTGGGTGTCAGACATGCAGTGATATTTAAAAAAATATGCATTGTATCGATTTTTAAGTCATGATATTAATACAATAGAAAAAAATCGTAGTCAGTAGTCAAACATGTCCCAACTAATTATATAGTGATATTCGTCATTAACAAATGTTCATGTTTTGATTCAAGATTTGGTGACCGGGGTTAGAGAATGCTGAGGAAAGTCTCTACACACATTTGATTTGAAATGATCCATGTAAAATGAAATATAAAACGTTCCTGCTAGAAATTATTTTTACTCTTTGAATACATGACCATCTCCTATCTAATGTTATCACAAAACAATCTGTTTAGAAAATGGCAGTGTTAGTTTCCTTGGAAAATGTTGTGTCTCCGTCAAAAATGTTCAAAGTGTCATTAATGTATTATCCAGATTTCTGTCTGTACTTTTGTTACCTTCATGATTAAATGTTGCTAACATTTGATGGGATTTGCAGATCGCTAGGGCGCGAGAATTAACAATTTGGGTCTACGATGATATACATTAAGGCTAAATGACGTTAGTGATCATGATTACACAACAAACAATACCATTAATTGGAGAAACTAAATTTTATAATTAAGGTTTTGTTCTATGGGTTACTTATCCTAACCTAGGTTTATAGCAGCAAGTGAACCCGCAATTAGGACAAAGGATAATAAATATCTACTAAATAGTACTGAATTGACATCAAACTATGTAGGTTTTGCCAATCTCAAAAGAGTATTATTATTAAGCGTTATTATAGATTGATGGTGTTATCTTCTTATTTTTTTATTATGATCAGTGTAACTTTTTAACTTTTAACTGAACTAAATGTGTCATCATGTTTGCTTTATTAGAAAGTTTGTCCTGAAGCTTTTTCCGAATCTTCATAAAGCATTCAGTCCCTTAGCCATGACAAGCCAAACTGAGTTTAGAATAATCCTGTGTCAATTGATTTTCCTTTAGATGTCTCTATAATTTAATTTGAGTCCACCTCAAGTCCACCTTGAGAATTCAATTGATTTGACCTGATTTATAAGGCACACAGTGGATGTCGGAGATAACCCAAGCCACGAAGTCCAAGGAAACCTCTGAAAAGCTCTAAAAATTGTGCGGAAGCATAAATCTGAGAAAGGTAATATAAAAACATATAGTGGGCTCCATCATTGTGAAGTAGCTGTCTGTCTGGCTCAACTTAGGGAACCAGGTAATAGGGCATTATTCGGTGAGGTGACCAATAACCCAAATCCCAAACAGCCGTTGCCGTGCCGGCTGTTACATTTCTATGTTAGGTGTCTTTTGGTTCTGTTTCTATGTTATTTGATTGGTTTCACATGTGTCGAGTTTAGTCTTCACCTCTGCTTCGTTTTTTTCCCCATAACCCAACAAAATGTTTAACAGGGGAAGGGGTCAGAATTTTTTGCAAGGGCACTATGAGCCAGCAAAGCAACAGGACTATGTATTGTGAGGCTGAACAAAACATGCAAATAGATCTGGTTAAAGCGGAATGTATTATAAACTTGTCATGTGTTGTCTTCCCTCATTTTTGTTTATCTCTTTCTCCAAACAGACTCATGACACCAACGCATCTCACCGCACTGACTGTTTCCTCTCAGCTAAGGAAAGAGAAGCAAAGGGCCGTAGTCTGTTTCTTCACACAATCTTACAACTGGGTGATGAAAAAGGGAAATCCAGCCACAAATGGGATGATTTAATCAAAGAATGCACTCAGGAGCCCTGACTCTGGCTACTGCTGCCCAGTCAATAGTGTTAAGAGGAATCACTGGCCTGGAATAACACAAGGCTTTTTCTGCAAACATAGAAGACACGAAATAATGTAACTGTTCCCAGAGTGTCAACAACATTCTGTAGGTCTTTGTTGGACCACTTAATCAATTCCCTTGAACATCCATTTCTCCTTTTTCTTCCACACTCCCAGTTGCCCTTTATGTCCTCTACCTCCCTGCTCCCCGTCTCAAGGAATAATCCCCAACCCCTGCACCACCTTAACCTCTGCCATCCTTCAACACGCCTAAGAGCCGAGCTCTTCCAGATTAAAAGTGTTCACCTTCAGACATCGTATTGTTGTTTCTCAAATGGGTCTTCCCTATAAATAGAGTTATCACTTCAAAGTGAGTGTTCCTGTTTGTGTGTGTGAGTGGGTGTGA
The DNA here is from genome assembly GCA_016801105.1 of Esox niger. Lineage (NCBI taxonomy): Eukaryota > Metazoa > Chordata > Actinopteri > Esociformes > Esocidae > Esox > Esox niger. The sequence continues at coordinate 21,241 of JACXGJ010005779.1, read as the reverse complement.
AACACATCTACGTGTTCCCTCCAACAGGTGTTATTCAAGAAATTGTGGCCAAGACCAGCCAAGCCGGCTTGTGTCTTTCTGATGTTGAGCTCCACCTCTGGATCCCGAAGCCTGGATTAGGTTGGAAGGGGAGAGATTAGGGCCCATGGATGGCAGGAGTCGTTGGTGGGCTCTGGAGAGGGGCGCAGATGGCCGGGGTTTATAAACCAGCAATATAGGGCAGTGGGGCTCGGAAATGACAGACGGGAGGCCAGGGTAGTGGGGTGGGGGCTGGTGGGACGTTGGACTTACCTCGGGGGGCGCTGGGAAAGGGTGGTTTCTTCCTTGGCCAGGGATTTGGGAAGACCAGGATACTCCCAATGACATGGGATTAGACTAGTAAAACACCAGGCTCTCCATCCAGCCCTCTATACTTGGATTTCATCCCGCGGTCATCAGCGGGTTAAGTCAAACGATGGAGGAGCTTCATCAGGCCCGAACACCCTCTACTCCAAAATGAGAATTATTTAAATCCTTCAGCCTAGTGGCTTGTAAATAGATGCTCAGTGTCTCTTAGATGTGAAATCCGATTGAAGTCTTCTCATTCTTTGTAAATGTCAGGGTTTTAGCCTTAGACAGATGTTGAGAGGAGTTTGACCCCAGAGCCGATGCAACTGATCAGTTCATTACGAAGTGGAAGGCCGAATAAAAGGTTGTGACGTTATGCTTAAAACCATCTACGGGGTCTATTTGGTTGAGGAATTCCATTCCATGATATCTTCACATATTGTGGCATTACTGAGTGGGATTAAAAAGGGGTGAAACCAAAACATTCAATTTTCTGCATTCCATAATGCAAGTAACATGTGAAATCCACTAAGTTGCCTCACTTTGAAAGATTTTTGTAGTTTGGGAGTTTAATCTGTACATTTTGGAGTTTATTTCTCTGTAAAGGCAATTTTTTTCTCTCTGTCAGTTAGGTTGGTATTTGGGAGTAACTACAATACTTTTGATACATCCTCACTTGTCACCTTTCAATGCCATTTATCTCTGTTACTGTTAACAAATCAATACTGGCCTCACAGTGAAATCCAGAGTCAGGAAGGACGCCAGTGTCTTACTAGTGACTGCGTGACTGCTTACAGGTCAGTGTATGTGTCAGTCGCTGAGATGGGGAGGTCGTTCACGAATCCGGTAAATCAATGGTATTGTGCAGAGTGCGAGTTAGTCCATGTAACTTGTGAATTTTTAGCAAATGTTTGTTCCCGAATTTTGACCTCATGGGCTGTTATGTGCAGACAAAATATCAACTTTTAAATGATGCTCAACAACATTTGGAAAAAGTCGACACTTTCTAAAGGATCTCACAGGGGGAGGTTAATCAAAATGGTTCTTAATACAATGACTGCATAACTTTGCTGTCTTTTAAGGCGTCTGTGTTGCTCCATTCAAGGTTATGTTCTGCTATGAGTCACGTGAGGAAGCTGCCGAGAACTACAATGCACAAAAGACGTCATCAAAAACATCTCTTTCAGAAAGCCTCTCTATCCTCCCCAAGGTCTTGGCTTTGTTATGGTTAAGGTGTCAGAATAACATACTATAACTCATCCCTAACTACCATTGCAAGTCCATTCTCCACAGAATTAACCACCCCTGACAGGATTGCTGGACTCCATAAATCTAACCTCAGCAGAACCCGTAAGTTAAAAATAAAAACATTGGTGTGTTACTTTACAGCTCCAACCATTTTCTGAAAATCATTTGTGTGATCAAAACAAAATGTGCTCAGTGGTGGAAATTGCGCAATTTATGTAACCTGTCATTAGAATGCCAAGAATAAGCTGAGGAAACCGTGAGTCACATAACTTTCTTGTGATAAAAGCAACACCAGCAGCACCAAAACCAGGGGGGAGTTACGACTCAATCAGGTGGTTCTGAATAGTCCCCAGGAGGAACTGAAATCAGGAAGAGGAAGATGCTAAAACTGACACCATAGCATGTCTGCAGATTATTTACCATATTAGGGTATATTAAGGAATACGTCTGAAATACAGTGTCATGGCAATATATTGCCTTCCCTAAAAAATACCAAAGTCATCATTATATTACACTGTGTACACACATACAGCTTAATACCCTGATGTGGAATGGGCAAACTGGTGGCTGCCGTTTCTCCCCCATGCCCTTTATTTCAATTTAGTACATTCATGTTGAGTGACAATGCTTCATTGGTAAATTAATCGAGCTTTACTGATCGATTCTCTAAACATGCACTGATCATGTTTCCCCCATCTTTTGTGTTTCATTTTAAAAAGGCTAAATGTTCTCTCCATCCCATGGTAAAAGAATTAGAGTTGCGTAAGAAAATGTTATTTAAAATGGCAGCTGTTTCGGGCCTATAGCAAAAAACTGCACATTTCTCTTTTTGGGTTAGGGTTACATTTAATTAGTTATAATATTGCACAATCTTGTCATTCAGGAATCTATTAAAACCAAGGAATACTTGGAATACTTGTTTTTATGACCAATGTGCGGTTTCACAAAAATGTATGGATATTTTTTCCTATTGAGCAAAACATTTATGTATGTACAGCATTAATATAAATGTACTTTTTGCTTTGGTTTACCTTTTTACTTTGCACATTTTCAATAAAATGTATGAATGCAACTGTTCATATATTTTAAATGATAATGTTTGACTTAAATCTATGCTACCTTGGTATTCTATGCTCTGATAATGACAATGGTTAGTGTCCAGCCCTTATTAAGCCTTCATTTAGAGACTTCATGTTCATTTCCAACTGGCATCTCCAGACTTGGGTGTTTCCTTCAATTTCACCAACACAGTATTTGTGACAACCTACCTCTGGACAAGTCTGTTTGGCAACCACACCCAGTGTCTCTACAAGGCCTCCTTCTGTTTTTACCGAAAGTACTGAATTTTACCAAGGTTTGCTATGTTGTTCTGTGCAGACCCATACTGCCTCCCACTGCGCCAGAAAACCACAATCAAATTTTGAGTGGGCTAAACTCTGCACAAGAGAGCAACAACAAACCCCTCTTCTCCTTACTGTCAGCCAATATTCTACTTCCTTCAGATCCACTTGGAAGAATAAACAAACAGCTGACTTCCTGGACAGGCCCTTCGATGGTCGGAGGTTAGGGAGAGAATCGTAACAGCTGTTTCAAGCTACGTCATGTCTGAGGACCACTAGCATCCACTTGTATGTCAGGGTTATGGACAGGGCTCAGTGCATACTGGTCTCTTGGGCTTTTTGGTTGTATCACAGTGCAGGCCAAAGGTTCCTATGTAAAAGGATATTTTTTAGCATTGATTCAAAATTGCCCTATTATACTTTCAATCATACAGAATATTTGTCCACAGGCAGTATTTCTGTCTGCATTGGAACCCATTTCCAGCAGCCCAAGTAGGCTCTTGAGCTTGTTCATTTCCCTTCACTCCTTCACAAAACATAGAGTGAAATTACACTGGACCTGTAGTTTTCCCTGACATGTAATTTTAGACACCCAAAATAAACAGTCATTGCAGACCAACCTTGATGATTTAGTGGTGGGTTTGTTGTTTCTGGAATGTGAAGAACGCGTTGTGGGAAGCATTGTGTGGTCTGTTAGTTTGTGTCTGTGGGAGTGCGTGTGTGTCTGACACTGTGTGTGTGTGTGTGTGTGTGTGTGTGGATACCACATGATCTCACAGTCTCACGTCAATATTTGACAGTTGTCCACTGAGGAGTCTATGAGTTAAATCTATCCCTTGTGCAAAGTGAAAGACATAAACATCTATATGCTAAATGAAAGTAAACATGAAAAAAGATACACAGACGGTTAGCATGGCCTCTGCACAAGGATAGATGACCAACCATAGAGGGAACCTTAGCATGGCCTCTGCACAGGGATAGATGACCAACAATAGAGGGAACCTTAGCATGGCCTCTGCACAGGGATAGATGACCAACCATAGAGGGAACCTTAGCATGGCCTCTGCACAGGGATAGATGACCAACAATAGAGGGAACCTTAGCGTGGCCTTTGCACAGGGATAGATGACCAACAATAGAGGGAACCTTAGATTGGCCTTTGCACAGGGATAGATGACCAACAATAGAGGGAACCTTAGCATGGCCTTTGCACAGGGATGGATGACCAACAATAGAGGGAACTTTGGCGTGGCCTTTGCACAGGGATAGATGAGCAACCATAGAAGGAACATTAGCATGGCATTTCCACAGGGATAGATGACCAACAATAGAGGGAACTTTGGCGTGGCCTTTGCACAGGGATAGATGACCAACCATAGAGGGAACATTAGCATGGCATTTGCACAGGGATGGCTGTGAAGTTTAGAGTCCTGTGTTGTCCAACTGGTACAGTATGGCACTTGCAATGCCAGAGTTTTGGGTTTCAGTGCAATGGGGTCAGTCCAAAAAGTCTGAAAATAAATGCACGATTGACTTGCTAATTAATTAACATTTAATGTTAGATTACCATAGCCTGTATATAGGGTTATGATTAGTAATTAAGGGGTTCTCACTTCGCGCCTCTCCCTTTGCTGTAGTTCATGATCAGCTCCTTCATCTTGCTGACATCGAGGAAAACATTGCTGTCCAGGGACCACACTGCCCAATCTCCCCCACGTCCCCTCTGCTATAGGATGTCTTGTCATCGGCTATCTGGTTGACGGTCTGTTGTGTACTCACCAAACTTGACGATGGGGATGTGGTCATTAGTCAGGAGTGGATTAAGCACGCAACCCTGTGGAGCCCCAAAATTGAGCTGAAGGTTGCCATTGCACAAGGACAATGGATTCAGGCCTTTTGGTTCTCAGGGAGAGATGAAGATCTCTGTGTAACTGGTCTGTGGATGCTTTCTGCACACAGGCAATGTTAACATATTTCAATCTGCCACAGTTCACATGGGTGGCCAGAGCAACAGGACCCCTACAACGCGGTTCAGTGTTTCTTGCTACCAAAAAGCGTAAAAAGCATATATCTCATCCGATATGCTTCCATCACTGGGCAGCTTTCGGTCCTGTCACATCCGAAGCAATGTGATACTCGGTCTTTGCTCCACAAACCAAGTACATATTTAGACTAATCTGAATAAATGAACATATAACAATAAAGTACAGTGCTGTACAGTTCAGAACAGTGGAATAAATAAAAAAAATAAAAAAATAAACCTGGTTAGTCTGGTTTACACTCTCGGTTTGAGTCCTGCTTTAAACGGAGAAGGAGGGGCGGAGTGCATTTCTCACCTAGTAACAGATAGAGAAATAATATAGTACAGATGGTCTGATCTTTTCTCTGTGCCCTCGGTGAAGTGGTACAAATAGCCGTAATGTGTGTGCATACAGCATAATAAAATAAAATACAACAAAGTACAAGGGTAGATTTTTTTCAGAAGAGTACAGCTCACAAGAGTACAGCACAACAGTCTTCAGCACTGTACAGTTTGGTCTGTACAGAGTATAACAGAAGAGTGTAGGGTACAATACAGTACATTTTACTTAACTATACTCTTTCCTGTATATTCTACAATTCTGTACTCTTTACTATATTGTAATGTACTGTACTCTGCTCTGCTCAACTGTACTGTTCAAACAGGTAAAACATACAATAGACCAAACCAAATCTGAATCAAACATCTAATATTGTTATGAATTAGGCCGGCCTGGACCAGATATTTGCCAAAATTGAAACCAAGGCTAATTTAAGGAGCACAACAAATGACCGAACACAGAGAGGGCCAATAAAAATTGGACAAAAAGACGGTAGAAACTATCCCTCACTTTCTCTACCTTTTAGCTAATGGGCATCTCGTCCACCCAAACAATGGCAATGCCCTTGTTCGTCCTGTACCAACCTAACAGCTACACGATCTATCAGTCGATCGGTCCCGCACTCACCTACTCTTCCACTCCCTTCAGTCACTGGCATGTCGCCGGATAACCGGAGCGCCAGGCGTACATTCGTTTTGGTGACTCACTGGTCATAACCTCCCACTCACAGCAGATTCTGGTCCAAATATATACTTGCCCTTAGGGGTAATCTATTTCCATTATTGTTGCATAACTGTTGCATAATTGTTGCCTAGTCCCACGGAAGCCATTACATAACTTTCTGCCCGTAATATCAATGCTCTCTGCACCGAGAGTGGAAAACAATGCTTCCTGCTTGTCCAGATCATTGAACTAGACACAGATGTATGATTGATCTGTCTCTTCCTGGGTGATGGTGCTGTTGTGTTGTGTTGTGTTGTGTGTGTGTGTGTGTGTGTGTGTGTGTGTGTGTGTGTGTGCCTGTGTGTATGTATTTGGGTGTGTGTGTTCCTGTGCCCTTTTCCTGGGCTACAGTCAGCCACACGGATCAAGGCTTTTTTCCATTTAGGGAACGCTGCTTGCCTCTGGAAATGTCTGCCAGCGATTTCAGGTTAGGTAACCTAATCATAGTCTGTTAAATCAATACAGTCGCTGTGTCTCTCCCTGCCTGTCTGTCTCTTTGTATTTCTACTTCCTCCTCTCTTGTCTACCTCCCTCTATCTTATTTATCTCTCTCCCTCTTTCTTAGTTGATTGCTCCCCCCTCTGTCGGTTGTTTATTCTGTCATGGAGCAATGTCAAAACTTTCTATAATGAACGTTTCTAATGCCAGGGCTTTTAGTTTGCTTCATCAACACAATTAGAAGCCTGGGAAGTGGAAGGAGATAAATGAATGCTAACGCATTGTTCCCCTTTCACTTCCAATTCTATCTTGCATTTTTAGTCCCAGAACACAGAGAAAAAATTGCCCAAAATGTTCTCTAAAAAGACCCCTGATTGATAGATGAGTTCTTTCCATATAATGATTATGAAGATTGTTGTGCATTGTAACACAATTAAATACACTGGATAAAACTCACAGTTATGAATCAGGAACCAAGAAGCTAATTTGGCAAGTGCATAAAGTCAAAATCCTCTCTGATAGTGCAAAAGAATCCTATCCAATTACAATAAATTATTATGGAACTCGAATTTCCAATTAATTGCTTATAAATGTAAAGTTTTTTTGTAATTTGTATGACATTTAGGTCATTGTTGTGAGTCCACATGCAATGCTGCTCTAATGTTAATGTAAGGAGACACCATGACACTGGAATTCTTCAATAATGTTGTATTGACCTAACACTCCAAAAACAAAGGCCTTTCATCATTTATTTGGATAATTGCTCTTTCTGTTCTCTCTGGCCTCTCTCTGAAAAAGTTCAAAGGTAATCGAGTAGAAGCAGCGTGGAAAGCAAAATATATGATTGTTTGAAATGAGAATGTCCTGCTCACATATTCCCTATTTGATCCTCATCAATCCAAAATAAATGTTTTGTGCTGTGCCTTTTTTAAATCAAATTATTATCGGCATGGTTTTAAATGTATGCCAGATTTTCTCCTCAAACGAAACCAAAACGGATTCAAAGATGGTGTGACAGATTTCCATCGAGGACGGAGTAGAGAGGATGTAAGTTGACCCTTTCCCAGAAGACAAGCCCCTGAGCAGCCAGACAGGCTACATAATGACCACCTTCCAGGAATCCTAGCGTTCAAAGCATCATGGGAAATCTGTCGTTTACCTCACTGGTGAAGCCTCAAATGGGACACATTAAAAATACATCAGCGTGGATCGTAGGGGAAAACACTGGGGATGAAAAGTAACCTACCCCATGAGGAATGTCTTTCCTAAAGCACTGTACCTCTCTGACAGGAACATGGGGACTGGTAGGTTAAGGCAGAAAAGCTCTGTTTCAGACACAGACTAGTCAGAATAAATAATGACCCTCCCAACATACAAACTTCTCTTTCTCCTCATATTCCTTTCTGTGTGTGTGTGTGTGTGTGTGTGTGTGTGTAGGTGTATCCTGTGATTAGACAGAGGAAATTACAATAGATGGGGATAACTTTGCATGTCATATATGACAAAATCCTATTTGTTTAGGTTACAGAAATGTTACATTTGGGGTGAAGATTCATGTAGAATTAGTGTTAAGGTTAATAGTAAAGTCTCCATTTAGATGGCTGCGCTAAAAGTGTGTGTGTGTGAGAGAGTTTGCGTGTGTGTGTGTGTTTGTTTGTGTAATCTGTATTTGAGAATGGCAAAACAGATGGGGTCTTTTCAGCTGCAGCTGATGAAGATCTAAGGACTGACATGTTGTCCTTCTATATACGAGAATGATGGTTATATCGGATACAGGACACTGACGGAGGAGTGGACTCTGATTAATGTCGCGTCTGCCTGTGGCACTGGAGCTGATCAAATCCCCAATGGCAAATCGCTGTGTATGTATGTATGTTTGAGTATGCGTGTGTGTGTGTGTGTGTGTGTGTGTGTGTGTGGGTGCGTGTGGGTGTGTGGGTGTGTGTGTGTGTGTGTGTGTGTGTGTGTGTGCAGTTGAGAGAGACAAGGACAAAAGTACAGTATGTGTTCTGTGAATATCTTTGTAACTGTAGAAAAAACGCTAGTCTGCCAACAATGAAAGCAGTCGTATTCCCTTTGACCCCCATGGCCTCTGCGGCTGTAGTGCTGAACAGAGCACTTCTCAGATTCAGTGGACCAAACTGAGTTAGAGAGGACAGAGACCAAAAGACAAAGACACTCAAAGATAAAGAGAGACACACATAGAGAGAGACAGAGATAGAGACAGACAAATCCAACACAACAATATGACCAGAGTATAAATTACAACCGAGCCTTATTTCCTGCTAGTTCCTGCTCCCATCATACATTAACCCTTTCCCATTCATCCCCGTTTAAAGCAGTAGTCAAACCATGGGGATAGCCGTAATGTGTGTGCATACAGCATATATACAAATGCATATATTCACTGAAAACATCATGTGAATAACGTAGATCACCTCCTAACTAGGGCACATGTCAAGGTCTGGGTAGATTGATGGTAAGCGAACAATCAACTCTCGTAGTCAACATGTTGGACTCAGGAGAAATGGGCAGGAAAAAAGACCTGAGCGACTTTGACAAGGGACAAATCGTTATGTTCAGAAAACTGGGTCAGAACATCTCTGAAACGATGAGGCTTGTGGGGTGCTTCTGGTCCGCAGTGGGGAGTACTTACCGACAGCGGTCTGAGCAGGGACAAACCACAAACGGGCGACAGGGTGTAGGATGCCCAAGGCTTACCAATGAGTGAGGGCAACGAAGGTTATCCCGTCTGATCCGAACTGACAGAAGGTCTAATGTGGCACAACATACAGGGCATCGCACCCTGCAGCGTGTGGGGTTGTGTGGTCACAGACCGGTCACAGGGCCATGATGAGCCCTGTGACCACCATCAAAGTGCCTACAATGGGCACGCGAGCGTCAGACATGGACCTTGGAGCAGCGGGAAGTGGCTCGTTCCAATGAGTCACATTTTCTTTTACATCACGTGGACGGCTGCGTACGTGTGCCCCGTGTGCCTGGAGAGGGGGTGGTACCAGGATGCATTGTGGGAAGATGATACGCCGGTGGAGGGACTGTGATGCCCTGGGCAATGCCCGGCTGGGAAATCACGGGGTCCATCGAAACAGATCATGGCAACGGTATTCCTTGATGGCAGTGGCCTCTATCAGCAGTATATTGAGCCTGTGTGTGTGTGTGTGTGTGTGTGAAAACAGGAGTACCCCAGATTGTGTCAACGCAGGGTCAAAATGGAGGAAACTTGCAGCTGTTCCTAGAATCTCTGTTGGTGTCACTCTCTCGAGCTTTCACTTTGTCTCACACTCCGTCTTCCGATCACAGTGTCAAAACCCTCAGCCAGGCAGAGACTTATTTAAAGGCCACAGGGAGGGTTAGAGAGGAGAGGTAGGGTGTTGTTAGGGAGAAGAAAGGGAGACGTGAGGTCGTGTGAGTAGAGATGAGGAGAGAGGGAAGCAGGCGTATTTCCAAAATGAAGGGGGATTTGCAGAACAGAAGAGAGAAGCACATGTGTGAGACAGACAGACACACGGGGGTGGGGACAGAAGGAGAGAGGAGGATAAACGGGCAACCAGAAAAAAGTCAGTGGGTCAGGGGAAACAGACAGTGGGGGAGGTGGAGACCACCAGGGTCTGTGAGAGAGTGAACGGGTGACCTTGTGACCTGCTCCAGTCTCGACACTGAACTGCAGTCATCCAACTAAATCAAATCTCCCTGCACACTGTTTCAAACCCACTCCAAAGAGTGACTGCGCGCCATGTTCTCGGAACGTTGCAGTAACATAACTTCATAGTTGGATCCGATAGGCTTGTCAGCTGTTCTCACCCAACCCAACAGGGCTATTTTGACTTTCTCCCCAGATATTTCCCGCTTCACCCAAGTGTAGGACGCACACTTTCGTCATTCTCTCCTTTCTCCAGTCTTTCAGGCCCTTTTTGTCTCCCTTTCGTCCCGTCTTTCTGCTTCAAATTCAAAGTGCTTTATTTGCCAAGCAAGTGCCCTTGTGTTGGCATAGCAGGCATACCTAAACACGCCATGTCCCCTGGTCATTTCCACTAGCTCCTTTAAGTCTGAGACCCCATTGTTCTTGCAGGACGCGTTAGATGGGGGTGTGCAAATGACGTATTAAAGGGACCCCCAGGGTCATCGTCACAAGGGCTGGGGTTGGCAGTGGTGACGTGTCCTATTCATGTGCCTGTGGGCTCTTCTCACTGCGTCGGGTTAAGTCCGTCACAAGCCATCATTAACATCCTGTTAGTCATCATGGCGCATTCCTCTGTCCATGGCTTCTTTGGGGCCACTATCGCTGTGTTTCATAGGGCCCATCGGCCCTTCAAATTCCCTCTTGATGAAGTGCAGCTGGACACTTATCCCTCTAGTAATTATCCATTCATTCAACGATTTCTATGGGCTCCTTAGATTTGCACACATAATCGCAGGACGGCGTGCTGGAAAACAGCTCTGAGCATTTCCCACTTTGGAAAGGGCGCTGTTTGTTTGGTTATTGATTACACAGTCATGCGTGTTGTTAAAACAATACCAGACATATTACTGGAGGGCTCGTGTTCTGTCAGATTCTGTCACACAGCTGGGCTTGTGTGGCTAATCAGACTGACGAGGGTTTTATGGCATTTTAAACAGCGGTCCTCCCCCCAGGTGTTTCTGGCTGTCCCTCCCCAGGGTGATGGAACAGCTGAGAGAATGCCTATTTGCAGACAGACAGATGGACGACAGACCGATTCGGGGGGGGGGGCACTTGTCTTTGGCAATCTGACCTGGAGGAAACAGGGAATTGTAGACTGGTTCAAACATGCAGCAACATCTTAAAGGACAGAAAGGAAAATCTCACTTTGCAGGCGCTGGATAGGAAGAGGTACCGAGGAGACGGGGGTTTATAAAACTGCCGATAAGTGGCCCAGTGGCTGTAGACATTACCGTCGCTACAGCCCAGACTGCCCGGCATGATCAATGATCCCACAACAACAGGATGCATTACAGCAGTCAAGGCCTTCTGGGGATGCGAGCTCTGTGTGTGTGTTTGTATGTTTGTGCGTGTGTCTCCATCCTGGCAGTCATTGATCCAGGTCATTATGTGGGTTTTTTATGTCTATGGTGAATGAGGCAGTTAAGATCTGAATGGAGTGGCATAGGGGTGGAGACGTTCTGTCCATTGAGCAGCCTACGAAGACAAAGAGCTTTCACATCATCATCTTTCACAGTCTAGACGGATCAACCAACATTTGGATTTACATTGATCTGGACTGTAAAGGCAGATCTACACCTGCGCCATAAAACATTTGCCACACAGCTGACCTGTGACATTTAGTGACATTTCTCTCAAAATGATCATGAATAAGAGGACATGAAATGACACAAATGTGGTATTTAATAAAAAGGTGTTGTTGATCAGCAGCACGGAACGACACTGGCTGAACTTCACTCTGCTGCTCTCTTGTGGCTTAATTATAAAATACAATGCCCTCTACTGGTTACTCCAACTCAATGGATGAATGACACACAAAAAAATTACATAGACAAATTGACTCTTTTTTATTTAAATAAACATAAATTGTTCAAATTAAAACAAATAACGGTTTTGAGATAAACCCTGTTAAGATCCCAATGTGAAGTAAATAATTGATCACGACTGTAGTACTGAAACTGAAATACAGTCAGGTCAAAGACGTGCCACCCATGATAAAGACACCAACTGACAGTATATTGTAAAAAAAAAAAAGAAAAAAAAGACAGTCACAGAATTTTTTTGGGGGTCATTACTGTATATTATTGTGTACAAATATTATTGATAAATAATGAATATATAATCATTTCAATGGGGTGGCCAAGCATTCCAATCAAAGTGTCAACACCGTATAAGAAACTCGCCAAATTAGTGCTTTTGCATCTTAAGAAAGATGTACTTGTATAAAATATAATTTTGGATCTTTGATAATACGCCTCCACTGGTCTTATTCTTTTTTGGAGAGAAAACATTGTTTTAAAGCATTGAGAATCCCAATCATTATCAACCTGACTAGTCTGTCCATATTATTACCAAGGTCCAGAATTCTACATGACTGTAACCCCAACTGAATTAACCTGATTGAATTAACCTGATTGAATTAACCTGCTTGAATTAAACTGATAGCTTTAAATATGCTGAGTGAGGTGAAGAGGGAAATGTTGAACATAATGACTACATAAACCTTTCTTCAGGGCTGTTGGTCCATCCGAATGCAATATCTAAGACACCCCAGTCTTGTAGATATAGTGCTACAGTGTCTTGGGAAAGTATTTAGACCCCTTTACTTTCTCTACATTTTGCTGTGATATTATTTTTGCATCAATGTACACACAGTAACCAATCTTGACATAGCAAAGATATAGTTTTAAAAACTTTTGCCAATTTATTGAAAGAATAAAAATATTTAATGTACATAAATAAGTATGCAGAACCTTTTTTTATTTTGTTGAAGTGCCTTTGGCAGTGTTCCTAGCTTTCAGTTTTCATGGATTTGCCTCTACTGGTTTTGCACAACTGGATTTGTCATTTAATTATTCCTTGTTGATCCTCTCAAGCTTTGTTCGATTGGATAGGAAGAATTGGTGAACTGTGATATACTACGTTTTTTGTAGTGACAGGCCAGAGAAGACTTGAGGACGTCATGGGACCTGCTATCTGGTTGTCAGAGAGGGTTGGTTCTGTCCTAACTTTCTCAGTCAGTTCCTGGTTCTGAGGTAAAGGGGGCTCCTCAGTCTTTCTCCATGAGTCCCACCAGACGGGCACTCTCCTTCCAAAGCCTCTTGGCCACAACATCATCCCTGCCCTCGGGGGCCAGCTCCTTCACTGCACAGTCACTGGGTCACACACACACACACACACACACACACACAAACACACAAATAAAACACTTTAGAACTGAGGTAACAATCTTGATAATAATTTGAGGTGAGGTAATACAGAAAAGGGTTTAATCCATGTTCATGCCCTGCCTAGCACCAGTGGCGTCAGACAAGGGGTAAGGGGTACTAAGTATAAAGGGCCCTAACATGTTGAGGGGCTCTCGAAAATGTTAGAACCTTGAATAAATAGGAGGGGCCCGCAGGGACCTCCTATGTACAGGGCCCAGAATTTTGTGCTACACCCCTGCCCAGCAACCACCACGTCCCTCACAACACGGGCTTACCTAAAGTAGCAGCCTGATTTGGACTCAAGACCCGGGGTGACTGCACAGTAAATGGAGGTCTGGGCGCCTTGGCTGGGGGTCTTCATGAGGAGCATGGACGGGGCTGACAGGATGGCCCTCATCATGGGGAACCAGCTCTCCACATGGCGGCTCAGCTCTGTCCTGATCACCCCGGGATGCAGGCAGAAGGACGTCACCCCAGTACCTACCAGGGGATGGTGCAATTCATCTGTGTGTTAAACCTCCACACTGTATCAGAAAGGGCCTATCTGCCAGTGAGCTGCTGCTTTAATGGCTGCGATAGATGGACACAGGGCCAAAGACAAGTGTTGTTTTCTTACCTTTCATCCTTCTGGCCAGCTCTCTGGAGAACAGCACATTTGCCAGTTTGCTTTGTCTGTAACTAGCCAATGAGTTGTATGGCCTCTTTTCAAAGAACAGATCATCAAACTGGATCTTACCTAGAGGAAGGAAAACACAGTGTACACTGATTTCACATCATGTGGCAGCTACAGTATATTATGGAGTAGCAAGAAAAAGAAAAGTAGCCGGTTTACCTCCGTTGTGTGCAATGCTCGACACGTTGACCACACGACTTGGGGAGGAGCTCTTCAACTTCCCCAGAAGGAGATTGGTCAGCAGGAAGTGTCCAAGGTGATTGACGGCCAGTTGTGTCTCAAAGCCATCCTCTGTTAACCACTTAGGGCACATCATCACACCTGACAAAGGACAACATTGTTTATAGCAAACAGATACTATAGAGGAAGGTTGAGCAGATGTTTGTGTTCAATAAAGCACATCAGTTTATTTAATAGTGGACAGTTAAGTGTGGCAGTATTTTGTCTTTAAAAGGAAAGACAAAACCCTAGATAGGCACTTCTAGTCTGATACATTGTGTGATTCTTGGCCCAGCCACTGCTGTTCCAACGGATGCTGAGTCTCACCGGCGTTGTTGATTAGTATATCCAGCCGATCTTCACTGGCAATGAACTCTCTGGCCAGTTCTCGTACAGAGTACATAGAGGCCAAGTCTAGGTGTCGTACCACAACTTTTTTGTTTCCCGTCGCCTGACGAATCTCCTCCGCTGCCCTGGTTGCCCGCGTCAGGTCCCGGCAGGCCATTACCACACGCGCCCCTGCAACACCACAAAGATCCCTGGAGAAGGTACAAACACAGCAACTTTCTGTCCAATAACTTCTGTGTCCTGCACTCCCTTCTCTACACACACATATACAGATAAATACATCCATACATATATATGGATATATTTAAATACGTTGCTATACATATACACACACACAACTGTTGTTCGGATTCACTTAGAACTTTCCTTGTTTTTTGAAGTATACCAAGGTTTTGTCCATTAAAATAACATGAAATTCATACAGTGTAGACATTGTTAATGTTGTAAATGACTATTGTTGCAGGAAATTGCTGTTTTTTTTATGGAATATCTACACAGGTATCTACTTTGTGTACTAGTCCCTTCATAAAACAGCGCAATTTGGTAGTGATGAGCAAAACGACGCTTTCTGAGATACCGAGACAATCGAAACATTTGTGTCAAGGCTTTACGAAACTTTCGAAACATTGACCAGACAGTGACATCTTCCGGTGAGAAATAAAAAACAGATGTTCAGAAAGATATGTATGTTCCCATATTCTGACTCAACAGGTTGGTGCCTGTGCTACTTGAAAATTGAAATTTAAAAGTGGGGGTTTTCCTCTTGCCTCTCCAGATGATAAAGGCGTGTGGGCGTGAAGTGATTAATTCATATACCTTTTGCAGTAAATAACACGCTATTCGAAAAACTATAAATGTTGTCAAACAACAAGCACGATGTTTTAAAGTGTCGACACTGGGCGCTCAGGCGCCGGAGTATTGTGGAAACATGTGCTTTGCAACAAGCACTTTAAAACGACTTCCTACTAACCAGGCTAATTTCAAACAATTGTCACAATCTCTCATTCATCTCACACATTTTACTCTTGTAACAAATTGACACAATTCATTAAATGTTGTTGACATTTCCACCCCAATTTTCAAAGCATGAGGCCGCCAGGTCTCGGACACTCAAACGACCCTAATGTTTTTGTTAAATATCACGCGAAAGTGTTTCGACGCCTGCTGTCAGGTGACCAGAAATGTTTGGGAACATCGTTACAATTCAGTGTCCGCAAAGCTCATAACAGTATCGAGCATGTGTGCATTGCAGCCCACCACTACTCAAGACAATGTTCCGATTAGTGATGTAGGTGACGTGCAGTTCGCGAACGATACGTTCGTTTTGAACGAATACTTTTAGTGACTCGAAACACGAGTCCTTTTTTAGGTAGAAAGCTACCTGAAAAGTTTGACCAAAGTTAAACTGTTTATAGGCAATGCTACCCAATACTAATTGAGTGTATGTAGACTGACCTACTGGGAATGGGATGAAATGCAATATAAGCTGCAATAAATAGTTCTCCCTTCTATTATTCTGACATTTCACATTCTTAAAATAAAGTGGTAATCCTACTGGCCTAAAACAGGGAATTCTTACTAGGATTTAATGTCAGGAATTGTGATCAAGTGAGTTTAAATGTATTTGGCTAGTGTATATATGAACCTCCGACTTCAACTGTATGTCAGGGTGGTGGAATCAGAATATATAAAAGTTAAGGATATTACTACACTTGATTTGAGTTGGATCAAGTCCACCAGTTAGCATCGAAATGGCTAAGATACCTAGCAAGTCATCCTCTAGTATATAACCCACTGACACCTGGATATTCTACAGGTGGTGTGGCTGAGTGTGTGTGAGGATTGTACCAAAAATAAATGGGTACTCCACCCAAGAGATAATTCTACCTCCTTTCCACTCTCTTTTGGAACCAATATACTCATCCAGACAGTTTTCTAATATACATTTAACTTCTCTATGCTAACTTTTTAACTTCTGCATGCTAACGATAAAAAAAAGTTTTTTCAAGTATGTATTAAGACAGGGGGCACCAGGAGGGCATTTCCCATTATAGAGGCATCTCATGAGGGCACATTGTCTTGCGTGTGTGAGAACGTTGATGCCAACACATTTACTTGCATGTAGGGCAGCCTACATGGCACTGCATCACATTATCCCCATTGGAAGGGATCCCACTAGGACACTTAATCACATTTACTCGCACATTAGGGAACCCATGAGGACACTGCATCACAATTTCTTCACTGGAAGGGCTCCCATCAGTGCACTGCATCATACTGGAAGCACTTCACATTTTATTCACTGGAAGGGCACCCATCAGTGCACTGCATCACACTGGAAGGGAACCCAGAGCACTTCACATTTTATTCACTGGAAGGGCACCCAGACAGCCCTTCATCACATTGTTTTGCACATAGAGCACCTTGGGGGGCAATTAACCACCTTTCCTCACAAATAGGGGCACCCTAGAGCATGGGGTTCTCACTTCGGAGCCTGTGGACACAGACTACGGCTTGTTTCATATCCTATCTGAGAGTTAATTGCATTCACCTGGTGTCCCAGGTCTAAATTAGTCAATATTTCGCATGAAAACCAGCAGTACTTTGGGTACCAAGGCCTGCAGTTGAAACTACTGCCCTAGAGGGCACTGCATCACAATTTCTCTATTGTTGGGTCACCCTAGAGGGCACTTCTTCACATTTTCTTGCACACTGGAAACCTGTAGAGAGCACTTTATCATGTTTTATCTACAATAGGGGCATCCAAGAGGACACTTTTGCGGCACATTTTTCTGAAGTCGCCTTCACTGCTTTATAATTATTAACTGATTACAGATCACTTATTATTTCAAATTATAATCCATCTTATTTTAGAAACAGAATAACTGATTTTAATGGCGCCACTAACATTGATGACTAATATGGTCAAAGGCAGACCTATAATGATTTAGGTCTGCCTTTGACCCTATAATGCTTTAAGGTATGCAAACCTCTGACCATGCCTGTGACACACACACACACACACACACACACAATCAACAAACGTACACAGACACATGAACAAAATCTTTGTGATAATGTACTACCTTCCAAGTGTGATTGTACCATACCTCGACGTGCCATGTCGTGACACGTTTCCTTTCCGATGCCAGTGTTGGCGCCCGTTACCAACACCGTCTTGCCATGTAACTGGACAGTCGACAAACACACACCCCCTGCAATCCATTTTCTCAACAGAACGATGCCTGGGGGTTCAACAGACAATATTACATCATTAATAATCTCCTAAATTTCTGGTTTGAAGGTAAAGAATATTCTAGTATCAACAAAGCTCTTATGTCTGATCTGATGACATCCTTTTGGACAAGGTAATATTTTTTTAGGCAGAAGGACTATGTAAGTTAGTTTAACATGCTCTTGGACTTTATAAGCATGATTTAATTATGAACTTGATAATGAGAGCTGTGATCACGTTGCGAATAGCACGGTTTAAATATATTGAATATATCTAGATATAACCTGAAAACACCAGGATGGTGTACCGTTAAGGATAGTGGCAGGTTGTCACGCTGCCACTGTTTGCTATATGTTTTACCTAACCCTGAAGTTGTTCCTCTATACCCATGAATAGCAAAGCAATATTCTTGTTTATTAAGAAAACTGATCGGAAGATTTGCTTTTAATTTGGTCATGACTTGCTGCAGAAAACAAACCTCAGTGCTATGGCATGTATTGACTTGAGAGTTACCCATGTAATAGACCACAGAGGTTATTCATTAATGGAAGCCTCTTTAACAAGAGCATTGTTGAATGTGTGTCCTATAGGGCCTTTATTGCGTCCTGATTTCACAAATTACCTTCTACTGACCTTGAATAACGCCATGTCCATGTACACTGTAAATACAACATTATACAAATCAGCTAAAGTTAAACACATAACTAGTCAGCCATAAACCCTATTGTAGTGGCTATTTGTATCCATTTAAAACCCCTAGTCTTATCAATAGCCACACGAGCTGCCTGTTTGTTCTTGACGAATGAAAAACATTAACAGAAAAATATCATGTCCACAGGTTGTTTGCCATAACTTTAAGTTGCATTCATTTCATGTCACGGTACCAAAATAAAATAATCCGAATATGAACGTTTTTAAAAAATTTCAAACAACATTGGAGACAAAGGAAGCATGGTCAAAAACTAAGGCTTCCCAAGGCTTCAGCACACATTACTATGTAATTATTCCCCTACCTGGTGGCAGTTGTAGACAATTACTGCTAATTAATTTCAGTCAAACAATATGATCAGAGCATATAATCGGAGTGACCAGCAATAATAATGTTCCATAATTCCAATATGAATCTATGGGACGTTCAAAACATGTGATTTGTCTCTTACACTTTTCTAGTTCTAGCATTGAGTGATGAGGAGATCAAGCAAGTTTAATAAAATGCTAGGAGTCCTCTTAGATTGCAAGCTGACGTTGTAAGAACACATCCATCTAGTGGTTACTAGGATGTGGAGACATACAATTAAATGTCCGGGATAAAACATTGCACTGCTTTCTTGAAAGACATGACCAAACAAACCCCACAGATCCTCCTTTTATCTCACTAGAAATATACTGCCCATTTAAACGGTAGTGTCGCATAAAAGGATATAGGCAAGTTGCAGTTGCAAACACCAGAGCAGCATGTATGTAAAGCCCTCAGGAATACAAATAAGGCCAATGTCAAGAGCATGCATGTCACCCTCTTCTGACTTAAAATGATTGACTGCCTCAATGTGGGCCTTTGTAAGCGGTGGTGACTTATTGATGGTACTTAGCTGTATGTTCAGGTAGTTTACACACAGCTCAGACACTCATCCATACCACAGAGGACATGCCACCAGAGGTCTCTTGGAAGTCCCAAAATCCGGTAACTCAGGCAAACAATAAACTGATAAAACATCCTAGTGGCATGATGGAGACTCAAGAGGCACACAGCCACTATTTGTATTACCTTAAGCATTTTCATTTTATATTTACTGGTCTTTGCTATTGTGTTTATGTTTATGTTGTTGTATAACGCAGCCTGATTTTCTGTGTTTCGATTTATGTACGGGATGAATAACCACTGCCTCTGTTGTGGCTGAAAATATAAATATCCAACCAAATACCAAGCAAGTGATACGTAATCCGTACGCAGGAACATTTTGTAAAGTGTCTCTTTTAAAAGACAAATTAAAATATATATATATTTTTGTTATTTACCTTTTAATTATTTCAATTTAAAATTCAAAATAACAGCAAAGTATGCCTATATTTTCTCTAATAAGAATAGAAGAAAAAAACAAAACAAAACAAAATTCTTACAGAAAAGTAAAATTGTCCAATGAAGCCGTTCCTCAAACTATGACATCGATTTCATACTCTGAATTATTTCCATCTTCCCATTTCACCTAAAGTAAATTGTATATTTTCACTTGTTTAATTAATTGCATCAAACAGTCTTCAGTTAAAGATAAGAGTACAAAGAGGCACAAAGGCCAATGACTTACAGATCACTGTGACCGCTATGACAGCGCCGTATTTAACCAGTACAGATTCAACAATTTCCTCCCACATTTTATCCGTAGTCTAGGCAAAGACCTGCCAGACCATGAGTGGACGGTATTGAACAGAATAGCGTTCCTGCGAGTCACCTCGTTCTGTTCAAAGAATATGATGTTTGTCCGCTACGAGGCTCTCATCTGAGAGAGAGGCTATGAATAGGTTTCAAGCAACTTAAAAATAGGGGATTTAGCGTCTCTTCAGATTACGGAACGATTAAGCTCGTATTCTCTGTGTATCATGGTCATAGACAATGAGAGAGTATGAGCAGTGCGGTCAAAATACAGAAGTATCATGCACAAGTGTTAACTCAGCGTAGTCCAACAAATGAAAACGATGCCAACACGTGAGTTTACATACCAGTTCATATCAACAGAAATCGGAGACATTGCATTTTTAGGTAATAAAAAATAAATCATCGATAGATGAATATGCTTCCCCAATGATACGCGTTGACGTTCATACAACATGACGTGGTTATACGTTAGTGTGTTTGTTTGTTTAGGCTATGGAAATACCTATTATATAGTATAACATATACTGCCTATACCAAAAGCAAGCCTGCACTGATGTTTGTATGGCCCACATTCCTATATTAAATGTAGCTGATCAATTGTCATAATAGCTTAAACCCAATATACAACAAATACACTTTTTTATTTCATAAACGTTCTGATGTTTAAGTATATGGTAATAATAATAATAATGATGTTCATTTGAACATTTTGTTGTGGGTTTTAAAGTAGAATGTTATTCAAAAAATAGTAGCCTATAATATTAACTAAATTAATATAAGTCGCCAAGACCAGTGGCTATCCAACGTCTCCTCGGGTGTGCAGGATATATCCCATGGTACCCCACAGAGAAACGTACTATTGTATTTGATCTGTTCCAGAGCTAACACACCAGATTCACCCTGTTAACAAACCATTAAAAAAATTCTAGATTAATCAGATGAGCAAGTTAAGTATGAAATCTCTGTGTTCCTAGGTGACCGATCTTAACTTGGAAATCGTTTATAAATGAAATATGAAGGGCATCACGTTCACACACGCACATATGACCC